>MU683454.1:9044-28256 GCA_026770625.1 Nicotiana glauca
CTCCGATTTGGGAGATTTTTATATGGTTAGACTCGTGAGAGTACGAGGGTTCTGAAAATATGAAAATACCTCGATTTCCGAGACGTTGGATGGAGGGGCATTTTGGTCATTTTACCTATTTTTGCTCCTTAGCTTTAATTTTTTACAGTGTAATTTGCTACTTGCGATGTTATTTACAATATGTAATTGGTTTGAATAGATTTGGGCCACTCGGAGTCGGATACTCGTGGCAAGGGCATTGTTTCTTAGCGGTTTCGTACCGGTTCGAGGTAAGTGGCTTGTCTAACCTTGTGTGGGGGACCTTTTCCCCTAGGATATCCTATGTGTTGATTTAAATGCCTTGTACGCGAGGTGACGATCGTGTACTTGTGCAAATTGTTGAAAATCCATTTTACTTGAATTGCTCAAACTGTGTTTTCTCTGTTATTTAACTGATTTAAATGCAAGATTTATCCTGTGTTAGATAGAGGAGTATGACTAGATAGGATTAACTGTCTAATTGCTTAATTGCCTTAATTGAAATTACGTGAAACATGTTGGGTCAGAACTTAACTGTTATTTGTAGTTGTGTATTCCATTCTCTGAGTATTTTTCCCTGTTTTTGGTTGTGTTTTTACATTGGGACTGCGGGTTCAATTCCCGGAGATCCTTGTTATTGAGATGAGTGGACTGCGGGTTCAAATTCCCGGAGATCCTTGTTACTGAGATGAGTGGGCTGCGAGTTCAATTCCCGGAGATCCTTGTTACTGATATAAATGGACTGCGGGTTCGATTCCCGGAGATCCTTTGCTACTGAGATAATGGACTACAGGTTCAATTCCCGGGAGATCCACGGACAGTTGAGGAACACTTGCTATGTTATTTTTCCTTGTTAGTTTAAGTGCTAAGGACTTGTAGCTTCTATCTTGTTTTTTTTTGCTGTCACTTCAGATTATTTACTGCTTTACACTGATCGATACTGTTATTATATGATTCTCGGTAGGGCCCTGACCTTCCTCGTCACTACTCCATCGAGGTTAGGCTTGGCACTTACTGAGTACCGCTGTGGTGTACTCATGCTACTCTTCTGCACACTTTTGTTGTGCAGATCCAGGTACTTCTGATCGAGCGCATTATCGGTGATTTCAGAGCTGCGTTGGGAGACTTGAGGTATGCATCTGCCGCGTCCGCAGATCCGAGGAGTCTCCTTCTACTCCTCCTCATAGATAGTAGTTTCATTTCATTTGTTCGGTTGTATAGACATTTCTGGATGATAGAGCCATAGTTTATGTCCTTTAGCCTGTGTTTGCCCGTGAGTTTCCGGGTCTTGGAGGTCGTTTCAGTGTTTTGAGTTGAAGTGTTTGTGCCAGGCGGCACTTATTACATTTTTCTTATATTATTCAGTATTAGTTTTATTGCTTTCGTAAAGGTTGTTAAAATTCCGCAATGTGTTAGGCTTACCTAGTCGCAAAGACTGGGTGCCATCATGACAGGTTCACGATTGGTGAACTAGGGTCGTGACATCATTGTTGTAGGATGACACTCTGTATTAGAGGCTCATGTTCGTGACATCGGATCCTGTTTGGGTTTATGTTTCAGTACTTTGCTAGACTTCCATATATTACTCAGTATTTCTAGACTTTTGATAAAATGGCTTAGTAACTAATGTCTGTGTTTGAATTCATGAATCATCATAAGTTGGGATTATTGTTGAATGGTCGGGCTTGCCTAGCAATGTGTTGGGCGCCATCACGACCGGGGGATTGGGTCGTGACAAAATCTTTGTTAGATGCAGAGACACGGTATCCATAATTAGAAAAATTAGCACTCGCTTTAATCATGGCATCTAGAAAATTGAGGCCGTATTTTCAGTGTCACCCTATTGTTGTAGTAACTGCATATCCCTTACGTAATATAATCCATAAACATGAATTATCAGGAAGGTTAGCTAAATGGGCTATAGAATTAAGTGAGTATGAAATCATGTATCTACCTAAAACAACAATAAAATCCCAAGTACTGGCAGATTTCGTGGTTGATTTTAGCCAAGGGATGTAATTAGAAGCTGAAAAGAAGTTCAGGTACTTAATGGAGCAAATCCAGGAACATGGACTTTATTCACTGATGGATCGTCTAACATTAAAGGTGCAGGGTTAGGAATTGTTTTAGTACCACCTACGGGTGAAACTATTAGGCAAGCTATTAAATGTCACTCCGTAACTAATAATGAAGCGAAGTAAGAAGCTATGATTGCAGGTCTAGAATTAGCATGAGAACTTGGGATAAGTCAGGTGGTGATCAAAAGTGATTCTCAGCTTGTGGTTAATCAAATGCTGGGGACTTACACAGCCAGGGAGGCAAGGATGCAACAATACTTGGAAAAGGTAAGGGAACTGATAAAGCAGTTCCAGAATTGGAAGGTCATCCGGATACCAAGGGATGATAATATTGAAGCTGATGCCTTAGCGAACCTTGCATCCACAGCTGATATAACAAACGATGCCAACGCCTCGATTATACATTTATTTCATTCAGTTCTCGAACCTGATAAGAACGAGGTAAATTTTAATAATCTAAATTGGGATTGGAGAAATGAAATCGTTGCTTTTTTACAGTATCGTACCATGCCTGATGACAAGAATAAAGCATATGCTCTTCGGAAAAAGGCAGCTCGTTACTGTTTAAAGCAAGGTAACCTTTATAGAAAAATGTTTGGTGGCCCTTTAGCAAGATGCCTCGGACCTTCTCAAACGGAGTATGTAATGAGGGAAATACATGAAGGGCATTGTGGAAACCACGCAGGAGGAAGATCACTGGTAAGAACTTTGATTAGCGCAGGATATTATTGGCCCAAAATGGAAGAGGAAGCAGAAAGTTTCATATCTAAATGTGATAAATGCCAGAGATACGGTAATAATATGCACCAACCTGTTGAATTATTACATCCGGTTATTGCACCGTGGCCATTTATGAAATGGGGGATGGATATATTGGGGCCATTACCTCAAGCTAAAGGACAGGTAAAGATTTTACTTGTACTTACTGATTATTTTACTAAATGGGTAGAGGCTGGAGCATTTAAACAGGTACAAGAAAAAGAAGTCAAGGACTTCATTTGGCATAATATCATTTGCCGATTTGGTGTACCAAAAGAAATTGTATGTGACAATGGTCCTCAATTTATCGGAGCTCAGGTCACAGAATTTTTTCAAAGTTGGCAAATAAAAAGGATAACATCAACACCATATCATCCAGTAGGGAATGGACAAGCAGAATCAACAAACAGAGTTATCATTAATAATTTAAAGAAACGATTGGAGGAATCAAAGGGTAATTGGCCTGAAGTGTTACCTGGAGTTTTGTGGGCATATCGTACAACCACGAAAACAAGTACAGGTGAGACACCCTTTTCTTTGGTTTACGGGGCTGAGGCACTAATACCAGTTGAGATAGGAGGGCTAAGAACGATGTTCTCACAAGCAACGCAAGAGTCCAATGATGAAGAGATGCAGGTCAATTTAGATCTGTTGGAAGGAAGGAGAGAGGCTGCGTCAATAAGAATGGCTGCACAAAAGCAAGTGATCGAACGATATTACAACAGGAAAGCACGCTTGTGATACTTCAAAATTAGGGACTTCGTGCTTAAAAAGGTTTTTCAATGTACAAAGGCAACCAACGTAGGTAAACTAAGTCCAACTTAGGAAGGACCCTATAGAATTCATGATATTGCAGGAAAAGGAGCATATGAGTTGGAGACAATGGACGGGAAGATACTTCCTTCGCATTGGAATGCAGTTCATTTGAAGAGATATTACTTCTAAGGGAAAACACCTGGTCATGTATCATTATGTTAGATTTTATTTTTTGAATTATTAAAAATTTGACTAACGATTTTAGATGATAGGAAAAACTCTTACCCGTAGTAAATGATGAGTCATGACCTGTAAGTCAAAAACAGAATACACTAAAATTCCTGGCCTAAGGTTACAATTAATCTGATAGAAACATACACGGGTAAAGTAGTCTTCATCTATAATCGTACCCCCAAGTCCCGTATGTATTTCCTTTTTGGGAAAGGGATCAGGTGAAGGAAACTATCAAGTGCTCGAGGCTTCATACTTTAACACTCAAACACTTGGGGGACTACATAATATATACAACCAAGTGTACATAAAAGGCAAACAAGATTGAGGAAAAATCAAGCATAAGAAGAAGGCGGAGTGGAAGTTAACAAGTCAAGGCATTCATCATAGTGTTCTTTCCCATGAGAACAATGGAGTCACCTCTCGAACCCTTCCTAATGTGATGGAGCTAAAGGGAATTCACTATACTTCATAAACAGTTAGGGTAATGAATATGTACTAAAACGGGTTATAAGGAAAAACCCTGTATCTATTGTTCTCTTTTTGTAAATCTGTTACAAGAAAAAACAGTTATGAGAAAGTTATAGATGTAATTCAAATACATGTAAAGAATGATTCACGACTTGTCAAAGTTCAGAAATAGAAACTTCTTCAAGTTACTTCGGAAAAACATGTGTGTTCCTATTTCTTGTATCGTATAAAAAAAATACCATTATGAAGTTGAGACGTCTTCTTCATCAAGTGTCAAAATATAAAAGGGCCCTCTTTCATGAAATTCATGTCATTTAACCATGAGGATAACAAAAGCATTTTCAGAAAATCAAAATGCAATTTATGCTTTAAGTCTTTAAAGATAAAAGGCATGAATAAAACAAATGGAGGTTTAAAAACGAACTTCTTAATATTTTAAAACTAAAGACCAAGTATAAAACTTGGTCATCGAAATTTTTCATACAAAAAGCGCCCTTTAAACAAAGCTTGGGGACTTAAACTCTTAAACTTCTAGCCAGAAGTTTAGTTACAAAAATTGTCACAAGAAACCAAAAACTTTGAACATGGATTTCCAAACTGTCACCTGCAAAAATGGAAATTTCATATTACAAAAATTCTTTATGAAGGAAGAATTGAAGAAAGATCATCAACGGGCTCAACAGTAATTGCATCATCAACAGCTAAAGATTGATCTTCAGTCACAGTAGTGTCAGCATCCATGGGCAAGATTTCAACGTGACTAGCAGCAATAGGTGTGGATGAACTTAAAGAAAGTGCAATACTCTTGGCAATATCAGCAGACACGGGAACTTCAGATGCGACAGATACAGGAACTTCAGCTACGGGAGTTTCAACCAAAGTAGTCTCACTTGAAGAAATCTCAACCAAAAGAGTTTCAGTTACGAGAGGACCAATCTCAGGAGATGAAAAATCTTGTGGCTGCTATGTTCGCTCAATGGCTTCATTCACCTTAGCCAATTCGGATTCAAGGTTGAAATTTTCTTGGCTCATCTACACCAAGGTGTCACGATGAGTCTTTAGAAAAGTCCAACTCACTTCAATATTGGTAGACTCCTCGAGAAGTTCATAATCTTTCTCCCAGGCAGTAACCTCATTCTTAAGTTCCTCATTCTTAAGTAAAATTGAATCATAAGATGATTGTAGTGAGGTGTGAGAATTTTCCAAGGCATGGATCTTGTCTGCAAAGGCTCGCAATTCTTCTTGTGCTCGAGAAAGCTCTTCTACTACCTCTCCTTCATGCATCTCTTTTTGAGTCGACAAAGCTTTTAAAGCTCTATTTTCTTCAGTAATTTGGACAACTGCTTCGAAAAAGAATATTCAAGAAGCTCTTTTTCCTTCCGCGAGCACATGATTTTTGCCTTGTACGAATTACTCCAAAAGAAATTCAAAATAAAATAATTGTTTTTGATAGTTTGCAATTGTTCTGAATCTTTGTGTTATTGTTTGCATCTGTTTGTGCATGTCTATTTGTTTGGATTTATATAAAATACAAAAATAGGTCGCATTTGCAATTTTTGGCTTAATTTTACAGTTAGAATTAATTAAGTAATTTGTTTTACAAAATCACAAAAATAATATGTACTTCGCATTTTATCGTTTAGAGGTTTAGTTGTTTGATTTATTTTTAAATTGGTCTTGATTTTTGTGTGTTAATTATCAGTAGAAGTTAATTTGATAATTTAGTCTAGAATTTTGATGTTTTAAGTTACGATCTAAAATGAAGAAAAGAAATGAAAATAAAGAGAAAATCGGAACTGGGCCGTACCAATTTAACCAAAGATCAGGCCCAAAACCCTTATCCCTCACCAGTCCAATACCCGCCAGACCCGGACCCGACCCCTTTTTAAACCAAACGACTCCACTTCTACACTAAATGACCCCGTCCCGTCCTTCATCAATTAATCCGAGCTGTTAAGATCATTTGATCTAACGGTTCAAATTAATTGATTTAATTTAACATATCAAATCCCCCCCAAACCCCCTTTTACCCATTTCATTTCCAAACACCCCCCTTCGTCTCTTTTAGAGACGAACAAAACAACCCCAAAACCCCTAGCCGCCTCCATGCCCTTCGCCTGCAAACCCGGCGGCAACGACGCCGGCGACCGCCAAAATAACACCCCCGAACCACCATGCCATCCCCTCCACAAATCCACACTCTATTGTCCTCGAATCACTCCGGGCCGGCTCGAATCTTTGATCAGAGAATCAAGCCAAAACCTAGCCTCCTCCAAACAACCTAAAAATCACACCCCACGACCTCCTCGACTCCCTCACCACAAACCTTTGTCTGTTTCCCTTCCAATGTTGGCCTACATCCTCGGATTTTAAATCCAAGAACGAACCCTAAAATTCCTAAATCGGTTGAACGGTGAAGATTTTGACCAAATTAGACCTTAGTCCTATGTTTTCACATTGAAAACACAGGGTTAAGGTCCACTCCGGCCAAAAGAATTGGAAGCTTTTCGGATTTTGTCCAATATGGCCTGTTTCTCCGGGTATTTTCTCCTTTCCGTTTCTTTTATTTTAGTTACTTTACGTTTTTTAGTTTAAGTCATTCGAATCCCCATGTCTCATATGTTCTTCTTCTCCTTCTTCATTTCTGCTTTTGATTCTGTAATTGAACCCCACCCCTGTTCATATGAGATTAGCTCGGCAGTGTTGTGAATTTATTTAAGTTGTTTAGTACTGACAAATGTTGAATTGCTTGATTGGATCATTTGTTGAATCAAATTGTTTGACTGTTAAAGGGTCATTTAGTTGGTCATTGGCTTTTGGTTTTAGTCTGTACCATCAGTTGATTGATTTAGGCTTTTTGTTTTAATGGTTGAATGTGGTTTAATTCACTGAATTAAAATGCTAATGGAAGCCATGTGTGGTCAGGCAGGCTTTGAACTAAATAATTGAATTTGTCCATACTTAAATGGAATTAAAGTATTAGTTGGACATTCAGTAATGGGCTGCAGAGAATAACATGCATTTTTAGACTTAAAAAAAAACTGAAAAGAAATACACTCTGAAAAGGTTGTAAGAGTTAGTGCCTATAAAATGGTAAAAAATAAAGAAGCATGGGAGAAAAAAGGAAAAAGGGGTATGGGAAGGAATAAACAGGCTGGCAAAGGGAACACTTTGAATTTAAAAGAGGTCAGTTCTAGTCTATAAAAGGAAGAGCATACAAAACTAAGAGGGAGTTTTTTTTTTTTAAAAAAAAAGGGAAAGGAGCAAGAAATCCTGAAAATCAACATAGCTGTAAACTTTGCGAAATATACTGTTCCATTAGAGTTTTTTTTCGGAGGTTTTTCATTTTCCAAACAATTCCCAAGTACTCAAGGTTTTAAAAAGGAGTTGAAGTTCGTTTAGTATTCGAGTGTTCGGGTCAACTGTTGGTTGGATTTTTGATTGCTGGATTTATTTAATCCTGTTGCTGGTCCAAAATTGTTTAAAAGCTCGGCATTCCTCGTTTATTCCTGGGCTAATATCATTGCTGGTCTGCTGTTGCTTTCATTTAGCTGAACCTACTGATTTCCAGTTCTTCTTTGTCTCTATTCTTTTCCAGGTATACTTTGAGCCTTGAATCATGAATTAAATGCAAACCTGCTTTGAAGAAATGTACTGTTGCCATGGAGTTCAAAAATGCATATTTATATTTTTTTGTTGTTAGTTTCTTTCTGATGCTTTTTTTTTAAAGTCAGTTAACTTCTGATCTTTAGCTTTCTCCTCACTATCTCTCACTCAAATAAATCAATAATGATGTGTTGTTTTCATGAAGTAGCTAGGATGTTTAGTATTGAAGTGCTGAACATTATCTTTTCATATGATAGAATTTAGCTCAAATAGTTTGGCTTGTACAGAACTACTAGTTTCTGTTAGGGAATTCTTCATTTTCTTTTAGTTTTAGAGAAGGCTAAGACATTGAGTTTGCTTGACAGATGATTTTATTAGAATCAGGTGGAGGTGTAATACTCTTGGTGCGCTATGTGTCAAAACTACAGCCTGCACCTCTAATTTCAGTAGCAATTGATCTCAAAATTTACAATTAGTTAAAACTTCCTCCTTATGAGTAGTATACTGTGACTTATGAATGTACTGTCTTATTTTTGGAAGATTGATTTGGGTCGAGTGACAGGGCAGCTCTGTCTCATTTAGGTTGCTGCAATTTTTCTGTTGAATTTTCTTTTAAGTGCTCTCTTTTGCTGCTGGATTAATGTTGTTGAGTTAGTTACTGCTATTTTAAGTTAGTTATCTCATGTCAGCATCTTGAACTTACATCTGGTATGATATAATCCCATAGAAATAGCAATGTGCTGGTTTCTAAACATGATTTAAAAACACTGCAATTTTGTACCCATGGGCAGAGAAACTTGGGCTCACCTCAGGGCCCGAGTTTGACAGCCTCGCCGAAGATGATCTGGGCCGCAATTTTGATTCCTGTAAGGTCCATTTGTATCGTTGTTTGCCTGTTTTTGGGCTCCATGTTGGGAGCCCTTTTTTTTGTTGTGGTTGTTAGCTAAATGACCATAGGGAATCTTTAACTATACTTAGTGTTAACTAATTAAATCCATTATTTAGAATTGAGGTGAGCCACATTAGATAAATCAACAGTCTATGGTTCTCCAAACTGTAGTTTGAATGCCCTTTAAAAAATGATGTTGGGATACGCCGCACCAAATAAAAATCACAAGAAATGCATGGCTCTCTTTAATTACTTTATTAAAAAATATCTAGATCTCGGGACGTGTCATTTAGCGAATTTCATGGCCTCCCGTAAAGTTAATAAAACGCGTAGTTGCTTTAGGCGCTATTTTAAAAAATGACCTTCCTAAACTCGGGTGCACATTTATGTGACCCAAATCCAAAATCTTAATAGAGTCAAAATATGTCAATAACCATGGGTACATTGATGTGACGTGGTTCGAGATGTGTTTTCATGACGTTGCAATTCTCATAAAAATAATAATAAAGCGGTAAATAATCTTTAAAATTGCACTATAGGATAACATGTATTAGAGTCAGATACTTAGCCATTTACAACAGTTTAAGCGACCGTGCTAGAATCACGGGATCCGGGGGTGCCTAACACCTTCCCTCGGGTCAACAGAATTCCTTACTTAGAATTTCTGGTTCGCAGACTTCACTTGGAAAGTCAAAAATTTCCTCGATTTGGGATTCAAGATAAACCGGTGATTTGGGACACCAAAAGCTAAACCTTTCCCATGTGGCAACTCTAAAATAAATAAATAATCTCATTTCGAATAATGTCACTTAAAATGGAAAAACTCCCTCATATCTATCCTCCGGGGTAGGTGCGTAAAAAGGAGGTGTGACATCTTCTTAGACTGATCTAAGTTGCCTTAATCGATGCCAATTCAGAGGTTAGAGTATGAACATATTTCTCCAAGGAGCTTTTTCTTTTCTCTAAAATTTCCATATCAATCTGTGAGCTTTCGAACTGGCCCTTCCAATTTTCGGCCTCCAATTAAAAGCCTCAGGCAGCTTTTTCTGCGTTATGAGCAGCCTTCTCTAGGTCACGAGCCAGTTTCTCTAAAAGAGGGATTCGATTCATAAGTTCAGTACCAATGAGGTTGGCCTGCTCAAACGAATTAAAAAAAGGAGATAAGTTTAGAGCTACCAAAGCAAAAAGTCTTGGTAAAACAATAAAATAAGGAATACCTTCAAACCTGCATGAACAATGTCATTCAAGAGAGTCATGTTACTGTGGCTCTCAAGTTTAGCTTTCTCAATAGGGCCGATCAGAGGTTCAAGCCATGTGTCAGCTTGCCCAGACTTCCTCAAAAGGCTGCTATTAGCAAGTACTTCAATGGTCCACTCCTCATAACGGAATTTCTACTTGAGGAACCCACTTCTGTGTGATGAACTATGGTAGGAGCGATTATTGAAGGAGGGGCAGTAGAGGAAGGTATGGAAGTAATAGATGAGGGAGGCAAAGAAACAATCACAGGAACAGTAGAGGTAGAAGAAGACAGGGGAAGCTGATATAGAACCGGTCCTAAAAGGCCACTATTAAAATCACTGATAAAAAGCTGGTTTATCGAATCAAAAGTGTCAGATAGAGGAGAGACGTCATCATCAGGAATGATCACCTGGGAAACAACAGGCTCGGAAAGAGGCGGGTTAAGGGAGACATCAATCTTATCTTCAGAGACAATACGTCTCCTGGCTCGTGGTCTCATTATGAGGGAACCCTCACATTCTCCTTCGGAATCATCTTCTAAGATCGATTTTCTTTTCTCAGATCTCGGAGCTATATCTTGGTCCGCAGATACCAAGAATATATCTTGCTCACGAGATTCCAAAACAGCCTCGGGAATAACTCTTCGAGTGGTAAAACCTAAGAAAAAGAAGGTTAAAAGCCATGACAACGAGGATAATTAAATATAGGTAAGGTAAAAGATAAGAATTCTCACCATGAGTTTTTAGTTTCCAACCATAACGACTGTAGAGGCTTTTCCACGTTCTACCTTCCATTGGAGCAACTTTTAATAACTATTCTACCCAACCACGGATATTGGATACAGATTTAACAATACCCATGGTTGTTGAGAAGAAAAAGAAGCAAGATAATGAAAAATAAGTACAACTGAAAATAAAAAGGCACGGGCGTATTTAATACTTACGTGCAAAATTCTACTTTTCTGGGAAACGGATGTTCTTTTCACCAACTAAACCCACAATGGGAGCAGCAACATACCGAGTATACCAGTCACGATCTTTATCGTCTTCAGGACTCACCAAGACCCTTTTACTCCTAGCTGCTAAACTGAACACACCGTTTTGGAAAAACCTAGGGGAATAAAGGTGAATTAAGTGGGGGAAAGTAAATTCCACATCTGCTCTTTTAGAAAGATGCCTCAAGCAGGCAACAACTCGCCACACTATTGGTCCAATTTGACCCAAGCACACGTCGAAAAAATGATAAAAGTCTAGAATGACCGGGTCAATGGCTGGTTTAAACCCTAGAGTGAAAGGGTAGGTGTAAACAAAGGAATAGCCTATTAAGTAAGAGGCAATTCTTTGATTTGGATTAGGGATGATAATAGGAAAATCTTCAGCCCAATGACATTCCTTTCGAACCACGGGTGCTAAACCATTTGTAATTTGAGTGGGATAGGGATCAGCACGGTCTAATAAGGCAACTTGAGTTTTTAGAGACTCTCTATCGTGATAAAAGGAAAATTCAGTGGGGATTATTTCATCCACAAAGGGTTCACGCAGTGGCTCAGAAGAATCCCTATCTCGAGAAGAGCTCCTCTGAGAGTGCGAACCCCTGGTCCCAGAAGAAGGGCCAGAACTAGAAGGGGGAGTTGAAGTGCTACCACGAACAGAACCTAAGTTGCGTAATCTACCCCCTCTTCTGTGCCTTATCGGAGCATTAGGGAAATTATTCAGAATGGGAGTTTTTCTAGATTTAGAACTCGAAGAAGCCATGGATGTAAATGTTGAAGCAAAGCAAGAAATAATTCAAAGTAAAAGTTTTCAATACGCTTTATGAAGAACAAGACAAAAAGAGGGGTTATATTTATACTATTGGGAAAAAGTACGATGATGAAGGAATCGCAATGATGATAACTTATACTTCGTAAAAAGTGAAGCCGAAAAGAAATCCTAAAAAGTGTTACAAAATAGTGTAACCAATGAGGAAGCAACACGTGTCTAGTGCATTAAAAAGAAGTGACAGTTGAAGCGTCAACTTTGTCAGAGTATTAATGGTGACAAAAATTCGCCTTTAATGAATTTCTTTTCCCAAATATTCAAACTGATGAATAAATGGAAAGTGGGAGGACTATCTGTATTGGAAAAAATTGTATGCATAAATGAATGGTGACGTGTCATGACACGTGGTATAAACAATAGGTGATAATTGGTCAAAGAATTATAGACTGATTCGGACAAAAAAAGAGGCATGATACAAAAGTACAAAAAGGGAGGTACGAGACAGAAGGTTAAAAAAGGTAAGAGATAAGAGGATCATCAACCCCGTACCTATTTAAGTTCAATTACCTATGAGCAACGGGAAGAATAGTGAATCTGGCTAAAGAAGAAGGTAGAAATACAGCATTTCAAGAGTAATAAATGTTGAAACTGTCAAAAAATATTTTTATTCAATGTAATGATTATGTAACATATCATTTAATGTCATTAATTAGTCATAATAGCCTCATTATAACTTATATGTAATGGAAATTCCTAAAAATTACCAAAAAGATCTATAAAAAGGGAAATATGTAATCAATTGACACAAGTTACTATTGAAATACACTCTCATTTACTAGCTTACACATTTGAGTACTTTGAAATTCTCTTCTTCATTTGCTTTTTTCGATTATCAGTAACCCGATTCTTCTAAATTCTAGCTTTGACTAAAAAGTCTATTTTTTGGTTAAACACTTTCTTCTTCATTATTCCTCACAATTCAATTCATTTTCTCTCTAATTCTCTCTTGATAATATTCTCAATTACTCATTATTTCAAGCTTTCAGCTTTCAAGTTTCATCAAATATTTAGTTTAGTCATTACAAATTTATTATTATCATAAATTTCTAATTCAATTATTCAAGTGGAGTGTGACATCAATTATCAAGTATCAAGTATCAAGTTATCAATTGAAGTTTGAGTTTCTACTTTCTATATCAAATTTAGTGCGGCATTCGGAATCCCGATACACTCGTTCCATCCCTTTCTCTTTATTATTTAGAAATATTATTTGAATTTTTATTTTAAATTACATAATGAATTTACGTAGAGCGGGCAAAAATGCTTGCACTACTAGTAGAGGTGGTAGTAAGAAAAATTCCAAAAGAATAAGATGTGGTTCTTCTTCTAGTAGTTTTACACATGTTTCTGATGATAATTTAACTATTACATGCCATTGGATAGATGATAATTTTTGTATGCAAAAACACATTATTGCTTTTAAATATGATGAAGATCAAAGTCATACCTGTGCATTTATAAGTAATACTATCCTTGAAGTTGCTTTATTTTATAATCTTTCTGAAAAAGTTTTGTGTATGTCATTTGATAATGTTTCTAACAACAATTCTGATATTACATTACTAAAATTGCATCTACACCCACCACTTCCTGAAATATTTCATATTAGATGTGCATGTCATATTTATAACTTAATTGTGAAGAGTGGCCTTGACTTATTTCACAATGAAATCTTTTTAGTTAGGAGAGTTATTGGTGTAATTCAAGGAAATAATAGAAGTGCTAGATTAAATGCATTTAAGGAAAAATGCGTACACTACGGACTAAAACCAAGACTCATGCCTGAATAAATAGTTACTAGGTTGAATTATACTTATTTATTCCTAAGATGTTGTTATAAATATAGAATGCCAATAACCGAAGTTGCTAATTCTCATTGTACCGATCCTAACCGTTTGTTAACATCTAGAACTTGGGATGTCTTTGAAGATGTTGTAAAGTTTTTACAAAAATTTTATGTGGCTACACTTAAGTTTTCTGGAGCTTATTATCCTAATATTGTAAATGACTTAGTTCATATTGTTGAAATTTCTCTTTTACTACATAAGTTGAAGACAAAAGACGCATATACTGTTGTTGTTGCACAAATGCTAGATAAGTTTAAAAAGCATTTCTTCCCAATTCCCCCTATTTTTCTAATTGGTTCTATTTTAAACCCTACTATCAAAATGATAAAGTGTTGCCAACTAATCGGTGTTTTATATACTTATATGGATATTGAAGCAACTAAAACTCCTGATAGTGAGACTTGTATTTCTGATCTGCACAAACATTTATAAATTTTGTATAATTATTATGCTAACATTGTTGATACTTCTTTGGTTGTAGATGCAAATATTCCTTCAACTAATACTTCAACATCTAGAACAAATTTGAAAGATGATGATAATGTTCAAGATTATTTGATTTGGTCTACACTAGGAGAGCATCAACAAACTAGTAGCCGGAATATTGATGAACTCCAATTCTACTTGCAAAAGCCACTGGAGCCCCTCACAAAGGATTTTCTACTTCTGAGTTGGTGGAGGAGCAACTCAAATCAGTTTCCTGTTCTTTCGGCCATGGCTCGAAACGTTCTAAATGTGTCTATTTCAACAGTCGCATCAGAGAGCACATTTAGCCAAGCAAGACAGCAGCTAGGAGATACCCGTCATTCATTGTGCAACAATGCTTTGGAAGTTCTAGTGTGCTTCAGAGATTGGATTAGATCAGAACAGCGAAATCAAGGGCGTGATGAGGTAGATGATGACGAAGACCAAGAAATTGGAGATATAATGGTTTATGGTACCGGTTATAATACCGGAAATCAAGAACCTCACATTGACATGGAAGAGCTTTTAAAGATGATGCAAAACAAGTTATTTATTATTTCTTCTTTTTTTTTTTTACAATTGTTGTAAACTTTTAATTTGCAAGTTCAAAATTTTTAAAAATTACAAAAGAACTTGCAAATTAATTTCAAGTATTATATTATTCAATAAAAATATCAAAGTTACTTAAATATTGTGAATTTTTTATATTGCATATTAGATTATTAGTCTTATTCAATATTTTTTATATAGACACTTACTTTCTATTTTCAAATTTGGAATTTTTTAGTTTGTTCTTTTAATTCTAATCCTTAAAAGTTCAATTCTAATCTTTAATTTAACCCTTAAAAGTTTCAATAACATTGAAAAAGAAAAATATAAGCCCGACCCGCCCGAGCACGTTAAGCCCGAACCCGTACGGGCCCAATAGAACCCGAAAAATCCCAGCCTGCCACCAGCCCGCTAACCCCAGCCCGATAACAACCCGCCCTGAAACCAAACGGGCTGACGTTTTTTGTGTCCAGCCCATCCCAGCCTGCCCGATTAACACCTTTATATATTATCCTTCCCAGACCTCACTTGTGAGATTATACTGGGTTGTTGTTATTATCCCATCAGATGCAATCACGTCAACGAGTTAATTGTAGTTGTATGATAAAGGAAAAAATATGTTTGAGTACACATAAAGTTTAAGAAAGAAATAAATACTATTAAAATTTATAGTCCTAAATATACCATAATATTTATGTGCAATAATATAATAATATACTATTTTTAAATTGACTAATAAGAAAATAATGTTACCTAAACAGAAGCAGAGAGTCAGGTTGAAGAATCAGGTTGTTATTTTCATGATATTAACAAGCAGAGTATATATAAATTATTGCTTCTCTCATGTCTTATTGTGCTCCTATAATAAAGTAGTAATTTCTCAAACTAAAAGTCTAAAACTCTAAAAAAGACAATAAAATTTCTAATTTTTCACCAAAAGTCAGGAAGACGGTAAGATGATTATGTGATACGTTGATCTTAAATTTTCGTAATTACTTTCTTCAGCCGTTAAATGCTAATGAGTACTCAGCTTGCTTGCAAAATGTTGTTGGAGGGGCTAAGGCCATCTCCAAGGTTAGCACAATTTCTTGCACCAAATTTTATACCATAATGATTTAACATTAAATTTATTTCAATCATTACATTATTTTTTACGCTAAATCTTCTCTCTCTTCTATATTATATTATTATCTTCTATTACTTTTTATTTTTTATTTCCTTCAAACTAATACTATCTTTTTTCTTTTTTCCATATTCATTATATATAATTCACATTCACCACTTATATAATCATTTATTACAAAATTATTTTAAAAAATAAATTAACTAAAAGTGAAATCATTGATAAAAGATAATTAAATAAATATTACATGATAGTCAAATTTAATTTAAGCACATAAATATTTAAGTTTCGCCTCTATTCTCTCATACATGCTCGATTAATGCATTACGAAGTGTGAAATACACATCTTTATCCTTAATTTTTTTATGTCGAAACAAAAAGAATACAAAGAAGAAAATAAAATTTTATTGACGAACTTGAATTCCATTGACGATCCAAATCTTCATGAATTTTTGCGATAAGAACGAACAAAAATGAATAATCAATAAAAGAAGTCAACAATTTCAACAACCACAACCACAACAATCTTGTACCCCGTTCTCTCAGTATTTTGATAATTTTGGTGAACCTGAAAATGACATAGGGGATTACTAAACTTATGTTTTATGTTTTTAATGTAATTTCAATTTTAATGTATCCTCCTTTTATGTACTTTAATTATAATGGATTTTTATTTTATGTATTGTTAATTTTCTTTTTTAAATTTTAGTTTTAACTTTTCAATTTTAGCAACATTAAATATCTTACATTTACATTTTTTATTTTTAAACAATAGTTATATTTCTTTTTATACATTTATAATAGTAATAAAATTAACTTATAAATATATATAAATATAATATATACAAAAATTAATATGTCTATAAATAGGATATAAAATTAAAATTATAAAGATCTTAATATAAAAATTAATTATATCACAATATATGATAAATTAAAAGTCCAAAAAATAAAAAGATTGAATAAAATAATATTGAACCAAATTTAGAGTAATGAATAGTGTTGCACCAAATTTGGTGTAACACTATTCATGCTCTATAATAGTGCAAAAATTAGTGTTGCATTGAAGTAAAAGAAACCATTTCTTGCATCAAATTTGAATTTGGTGCAAGAAATAGAGTAGCCTTGGAGATGATCTAACTCCACAATAAATTAATCACTACACTCTAAATTTTGGGAATATTTTGGTGGTGACATACAGGGACTATGTGTTTCCTTTTGATATATATGGGCACTAAATTCTAAGCAGAATTCAACAAAAAGGAGTTACTTTCTTGGACATGCAAAAGGGACTAATATCCCGATTTGACCAAGCTGCAAAAATAAGCTTATTTTGAAAAGTGTCTTTTTCTAAAAATTCTTTTCTCAAAAATACTTTTGGTGAGAAGCAGTTTGTGTTTGGCTAATTAGTTTGAAAAGCATTCCTGAGCAGCAATTAGTATTTGACAAAGCTTTAATAAACTGTTTCTAAGTGTATTTTTGTCAAAAGTGCTTCTCAAAAAAAGAGCTTTTGGAAAGAAGCTACTTTTTTCTGCTTCTCCTCAAAAACACTTTTTTTTTCTTCCAAAAATTTGGCCAAACACCTCAATTTTTGGCCAAAAATATTTTGGCAAAAAAAATAAAACTTTTGGCCAAACATGCTATAAATGTGCTCTATTGTCTAATATATATATATATAAAATGCATAAAGACCCCATTAAACTTGTTCGAAAGAATCACTGACACACCTTAACATTATGGATGTCCTAACACCCCACTATTCTTATCTAGACTAAATTTAACACCTCATTCAAAATACTGAACCACTATTATGGTGGGCTGTATTTAACACGAGCCATTTATTGCACTATTTTATTTTTTATTTACTGTGTCCATCTTTTTTTTATTTCATCCTCTCCACCTTCCTTATCACTATTCTTGCGGCCCGCCACCATGGAAGGCAGTCACAACAATAACCTCCGTTAAACCCATAAACTCTATCTCTGAAAAATCAAAATCACCTCCCCTACCACTCCACACCCAGATCTAAAAGAAAAGGAGAGAAATTTTTTTTTTACTAAAAATAGTATTGGCGAACATCAAACTCTCCGATCAAGTGTTAAAATTCTTCCAACCTAAATCCATGACCCAATTGCTTAAGAGAACTTATGTTTCTATCAAATCGAGGAGATTAAAGAGAGAACATATGAGCAATGAAATGGAGTTTGTAAAGGTAGGTGAATATGGTGGGTGAAAGATGAGTGTGAATAGAGATTCAACAAGAAAAAAGAAAGCAAAAATTAAAACATTACTAGTTTCAAAATATTGGGAGGAAGAGGATGTCATGGGTTGATAATGACATGACAGTGGAGAACCATGGTTTTGTACAAATGAAGAAAGAGAAAAAGAAACGAAAAAGAAAAGAAAAATGAATAAGAAAAGAGAAAAAAATTAGTATTAAGTTTAATAAGTTAGAGTATCTAGTAGGAAAGTGACACTTGAACAATTAAATTAGTTGTAAGCTGTTTTTTGTGTCTCACGCACATCTAGGAGATGAACTGCACTTTTCATCCCAGGTTATCATTCAATGGGGTATTAAATTCACTTAAGATTAGAATAATGGGGTAAAAGGTCGCCCGTAAAGTTTAGGTGTGTAAATAATTTTTACTAACAAGTTTAGTAGGTACTTTATGTATTTTCTCAATATATATATATATATATATATATATATATATATATATATATATATATATATCATTTTATCCAAAACCTGGCTATGCATTATCAAACCACTCATTTTTCTTTTTAACTGTTTAACTTCTAATGCTTAGAGGAAGATTGATGTTTACAATTCCTTTTTGTTAGTTAGTACGCCTGATTAATGAATCCCACCCATACCTTTGGAAAAATCCGTATTTGAACTTTTCCGGGGGGGAGGGGGGGTGGCGAGAATCTTGATGTCTCTATTTCTTTTCCTCTATCTTTTCAAAGGTCACTTTTCATTGTCAACACCTTTGCTAGTGACTTGTAAGTTGTAACTTTTCTAGGCTCACATTTCTCTAAGGGATATTCCAACATTTGAAAATTTTGTTCCAGAACTTTGGGATTTGGTTACTCTTGTCCACCTTAGACAAAGGGAAAAACAAATGACAACTTTTTCTGTGTCATCATCACTTTAATATGTTACTGTATGCGGTTAAAATCGGGGCCTATTCGATTATGCTATTTGATCGAGACAAGAGAACTGCATCGAAAGGAAACCTCGTAATGAATCAGACTAGAGCACGAAGACGAGGCATTGAGTCCGAGGATCAAGGTGCCTGTCGAGATCGAGGCAACAACGACCAAGACCAAATATGACAAATTTCGAGCAAAGCATAAT
>MU683454.1:41035-55643 GCA_026770625.1 Nicotiana glauca
ACAAATAGGAGCACATAACCAATTTAACTCACCTATGGGGTAAATTCCCCCTCACAAGATTAGAAAGGAGACTCACCTCGCTCCGAAGATCCACAACCGGCATTCTACATTCTTCCGAAGGCTCGAACCAACGCAAAATGCTCCAAAACTAGCCAATGGCCATATAAATCCATTAATATAAGCTCAATTAAACTTTACAACCCAATTTGTAACAATTCGTAACCCCGAACGAAAAGTTGAAGAAAATGCCCTCAGGCCCACGTGCCCGGAATCTAAAAAATTTCGAAGATAAATATTACCCATAGCCTCACGAACTCAAATATATGATTTTCTCTAAATATCATACCCAAAATCGTGGTCAAATTCCAAGAATACTAATTTTCTAGGTTTTCCCTCAAACCCCAAGTTTCTACAATTTTTCATGTCTAAATCCATATATAAACCTTGTATATACCCAAAACTAGTAGAAATCACTTACTTCATGCTTGGTGATGAAAATGGCACTCCAAAGTTGCTCCAACATTGGCTCCCATGGAAGAAATGAAGTGAAACTGAGTCAAACTTCGATTTTTAAAGAAATCTCTCTATCTCCAGCAATTTCCGCTTCCGCGGTTATGATAGCAACCAGCACTTTCTCGACACGGAAATGAGTATAACTCCCTCATACGATCTCCAAATTCAACGATTCTTTTTGCTATGGCTCCGAAATTACGATGCGGATCTAATGGTTCAATAAAAACTTAATTTGGATCTCATTTGCTTAATATAGTACCCCGTTTATGTCCAAATAAACAGTGTTAAAGCATCAAACAAGAGCGCGATACCACCCGAAACACACCCGAGGCCACCGAAACCCCAACCAATCTCACCAACCTGTCCCAAAACACATTACAGACTTTCTCAAGGCCTCAAATCACATCAAACAATGCTAAAATCAAGAATCAACCTCCAATCCAAGCTTTATGAACTTTAGAACTTCCAACTTCTACTTCCGATGATTAAACCTATGAAATCACGTCCGACTGACCTCAAATTTTGCACACAAGTCATATTCGATATTACGGACCTACTACTACTTTCAGAATCGGATTCCGACCCCGATATCAAAAAGTCAACTTCCGGTCAAACTTCTCAAAAACCTTCAAATTTCTATCTTTAGCCAAATGGCTTCAAAATAACCCACGGACCTCCGATCGCGCTCCCAACTCCAAAATCACCGCACGAAGCTACTCCCAGTCTTGGAATTCCAAATGGACATCGATAACGCTGAAATGCATTTCAAGCCAAACTTAAAAAATTTCTTCCAAAATGCTAACTTCTATAATATGCGCCAAAATGCTCCTGGGTTATCCAAAACCCGAACCGGGCATACGCCCAAGTCCGATATCATCATACGAACCTGCTGGAACCTTCAGATCCTGATTCCGAGGTCGTTTACTCAAAAATCCAATCCTAGTTCATTCTTTCAACTTTAAGCTTCTGAAATGAGAATTTTCATTTAAATTTAACTCTGATCTTTCTGAATTCCAATTCCGACCATGCGAACAAGTCACAATACCTGAAATGAAGATACTCATGGCCTCAAACTGCTGTACGACGCGCTGGGGCTCAAAACGACCGGTCGGGTCGTTACAGTTTGGAACTGTAGGGGTTCTCAGAATTCAGAGTTTAGGAGGCACTTTAGGTCCTTATTAGATAACCATAGAGCTACTCTTTCTATCTTATTTGAACCCACATGCATGACCATGAAAGGCTACGTGAAGAATTCAACTTTAATAACATGGCTCAATCTCCTGCAAATGGGCTCATAGGAGGATTAGTGGTTCTTTGAAATGCTCATATCATCAATGTAACTGAAATGCAAGTTGGGGAACAGGAAATTCACTACCTTGTCCAGGTTAGTCCTACAAAACCTACTTGGAATTTATCTGCTATTTATGCCAGTAGATTTTATCAATTACGTGATATGCTTTGGAATAGTTTAATTAATTTACATGTTAATAATGGTATGCCTTTGCTGATAAGGGGAGAATTTAATGAAAATTTAGAATATAAGGAAAAGTTTGGGGGTCTACCCATTAATAATAATAGGTCAGATAAATTTTTTAATTTTATGAATCGATGTAGCCTTATTGATTTAGGATTTCAAGGCAGTAGATTTACTTGGACTAATAAACAAAGAAATGGATGTACTATTTTAGAAAGGCTTGATCGCTTTTTGGCTAATTATGATTGGCTAAATTTATTCCCTAACTCCACAGTTATACATTTACCTCGTACTCATTCTGATCATTTCTCTCTACTTATTCATTTGGAACCTCCTCAACCACTGTATAATAAGATATTTAGATTTGAAACTATGTGGACATCTCATCCTCAATTTCAAAAACTAATACATGCAGCATGGATGAATGATGCTCCTTTATTAGCTACTACTGAAAACTTTAAGAGAATAGCTACATGTTGAAATTACAATATTTTTGGTAACATTTTTGAACGAAAAAGAAAATTACTAGCTAGATTAGCTGGCTTACAGTCTTCAGTACATTATCCTACTAGTATTTTCTTGCATAATCTAGAAACACAATTAACTTCAGAATACAGTAATATTCTTCGTTCAGAAGAGGAATTCTGGCAGTTAAAATCTAGAATAAGTTGGTTGAATGAAGGGGATGCTAACACTAGATTTTATCATCTATCCACCCTTCATAGACATCGTAGAAATAAAATAACTACTTTACAAGATAATGTTGGGAATTGGGTAGATTCTATTACTGAAATTCGATCTTTAATCATAAATTACTACTCTAATTTATTTCATACTGAACACTTAAGCTCTAAAGCTATAACAACGACTATTTATAATTGTCATATTTCTTCAAGTGATTTACTTATGTTGGAATTACCACTTCAGCAAGATGAAATTTTAAATGCTTTGAATACTTTTAAATCATACAAATCACCAAGACCAGATGGATTACATCCATTCTTTTACCAAAAATATTGGAGGGAAGTAGGTGCTAAAGTTATCTCTTTCTGTCAAAAAGTGTTTAGTTCTAAAACTGTCCCACTAGATCTTAATAAGACTCTTTTTTGCCTTATCCCTAAAGTGAAGCATCCTACACGAATCCAACAATTTAGGCCTATCAGCCTTTGTAAGACTGTTTATAAATTAATCACCAAGATAATAGTTAATAGGCTCAAATCAATTATTCGGAATATTATAGGACCAACACAAACAAGCTTCCAACAAGGTAAAAGAGCTTGTGATAATGCCATAATAGTACAAGAATCCTTAAACTATCTTGCTAGAATGAAAGGAAAATCTCCAGCCATGTTATTAAAGCTTTATTTAGAAAAAGCGTTTGATATATTAGAATGGTCCTTTATAAGACATTCCTTAGTTTACTTTAATATTCCTCAATCAATGATATCTTTAATTATGTCATGTGTGACAACTACGTCAGTCTCTATTTTAATCAATGGTTTGATTACCCAATATTTTACACCTTCAAGAGGAATTCATCAAGGCGTTCCTTTGTCATCTTATTTGTTTATTATATGTATGGAATTATTATCTAGAAATATATCACAATCAGTGGACTACTTAAAATGGCAACCTATCCGGATATCTAATAAGGGTCCGTTACTGTCGCACCTTTTCTTCGCAGACGACATAATATTATTCTCTAAAATAACTACTACAAGTTGCCATGCGATTATCGATGTTTTGAATAACTTCTCAAAAGGTTCAGGGCAAAAGATTAATTTTGATAAATCTAAGTTATTTTTCTCTAGAAACTGTAGTACTAATGACAAGGAGTTTGCAATAAACTCATTTAGTATGAAAGAAGGAACCTCTTTTGGAAAATACTTGGGATTCCCCATGTTCCAAACAAAGCCTAGAAATGTTGGTTTCCAGTTCTTGCTTGATAATTTTAAGAATAAATTGGCAGGCTGGAAGTCTAAATTCCTAACACAGGCAGGAAGAACCACTTTAATAAAATTTACATTAAATCAACTTTCTAATCATATAATGTAATATATACATATTCCTTCTAATATTCTTCATAAGATGGATCAGTACCAATGAAATTTCTTATGGGGTTCTACATTGGAGAAAAAAGAAATTGTATCTTGTTAAATGGAATGATATTACTAAGCCAAAACTATTGGTGGTTTAGGAATACAAAAGTTGAGATATAAGAACAATACTCTATTAGCAAGTTTGGCATGGAGATTATTCAATTCACCAGACACTATGTGGGCTAAAGTGTTACTGTCCAAATATCTACACACTTCTCATGCTCAAAAGAATTCCAATATTTGGTCTACTATCACTACTGGTTGGCACCTATGCTAATTAGGTATAAAATAGAATATAGGAAGAGGCACACATATTAAGCTATGGGAGGATACGTGGATTGCACCCGGTACAACTATTAGATCAACTATCCATGGACCTATTCCTTTGGACTATCATGATATGACTGTCTCATCCTTTACTGATAATAAGATATGGAATTGGAATGAAATTCCATTTGACCTACCCAATAACATTAGGCATCTAATACAATCGGTTTATATATCTAAATATAGCAACAAAGTTGATAGAATTTCCTGGGGTTTAACTCCTACAGGTATTTTCAGTACCAAGTCCATATATAATATATTAGATGCACAACAAAATATTTCTATAATAAATTTTATAAATTATGACTGGATTTGGAGGCTACCTGTACAACCCAAAATCAAAGGGTTCATATGGCTATTTTTTAGAGAAAAATTACCCACTATGGCATATCTTAAATATTGCAACATTATTCAAGATGCTACATGTCAATATTGCCATGAAAAAGATGAAAACACTAAGCATTTGTTCCTAGAGTGCATTAGTGCTAAACATATTGGCAGACTTTAGGTATACTTGATTACATCAATTACTTGTCACAAGATTCAAATGTTTCTGATTGGATTCATAAGCTTATAACTTTTATAAACTTTTCTGTTCCATATAAGATAAATCCAACCGCTTACTTGACTTTGAGTTTATGGAATATTTGGTTAGCGCGGAATAATAACTGTTATAAACATATTACATCAATAGCTTCCATGAAGTTAACTGCTCAACAAGCTGCTGAATTTACATATCTTATAGCTAAGAAACATACCATTAGGTAAAAGAGACAACAAAATCTTGAATGGAAACCTCCTAAATTTCCTTTCTATAAATTAAACACTGATGGTGCCCATAATAGTAGTACGTCTGGTATTGGTGGATTAATATGAAATGCAAATGCTGAATGAGTAATAGGATTTGCGGCATCAATTACAACGGAATCACCAACCACAACAGAAACGTATGCTTTAATGCAAGGACTACAATTGGCTCTTGATCGTAATCTACTACCACTGGAAGTAGAAGTGGACTTAATGTATATACTAAAACGACTCTATTCCGACAAGGATACACCTAATAATTTAATTTCTGACTGCAGGTACCTTCTGAACAGGTTGGGTAAACCTACAGTAATGTATGCGTACAGAGAGCAGAATGGAGTTGCTGACAAGCTAGCAAAGGAGGTCTGCAATTTTGAAATACAATCAGTGATGCATATTTTTGACGACAGCACAGTCTTTGCAAGGTTACTTTTTGATAAGGAAAAGAGTGTAGTGCAGGAACATGTTTTGAATAGCGATAGGCCTCACTCTAGTACTTATAATATTGTAAATATGGATGTTAATAGTAGTAGACCTACGGGTAATAGTAAAATGGTTGAAGGAAATAGTTTAGCACCCAATGAAGGTGCATATATTTGTAATAGGATGCAAGGTACGCATCCCGCCTCTGTATGCAATGTTTAATACAACATAAGTTATCTTTCAAATAAAAAAAATGAATAATAAGGGACAAATATAAAGGAAAAAGAAGTGAAAACTAAGGGACTCTAAACATCATACATGAGTCAATTTCAATTCCACAATTGTCACCCTTCACCCTAAAGTGGGTATTTTTTTTATTTATTTTTTATTTTTCTAACACAAGCAAACGCAGAATACTGTTACTTTTTAGATGAATCTCGACAACAGCACAACTTGGCGTAGTGCACTTTCTGGTGTCTGTTATTCTGACTGAGCATGGTAGTTGATAATTAAATTCAACATCTATTCAGAGACATAGACGGGCTAGAAATTCATTCAAAATAATTTTCAAATAATTGTGACGTGCTAAGGTAATTTTCAAATCTCTTTTAATTACCAGTATACTAAACATTTCTGACATAAAGGGGATTTAACAATTAATATGTAGCTAAATTTTTTATCCTATTTACACAGTATAATATTTCAGTAAAAGGGATCCAGTTGAACCTCTTTGGCTCCCCCTCTAGTGTACGTACCTTTCTTACAGTCTAGTAGTTGTTTAAGATGAAGTTGTTATATAATATCTAGAGCATGTTTTGCCAAATTTCTAAAAATAATTTTGCTAATTAATATTTTTATCAAAATAAATTTTCAGGGAATACTTTGAGAAAGAAGCATTTTATGTTTGAATAACTTATTTGAGAAGTATTTTGATAAAAAATGTTTGGGCAATTTTTTCAAAATGTTTTGAATGTCAAAATACTAAAAAGACACTATAATAATTTTACGCTTGGTATTATTTAAAATAGAAATAATTTCAAATATTCTAATGAAAAGCATTGATTGAATATTTATGTTAACTTAATTAAAATTTATATAAAGGTTTTTAATTAATATAAATAGAGTTAAACCTAAATGAGAAAAGGAGAAGAGACCGGTTGAATTTATACTTGAGAAATATATGGATTAAATGAATAAGAGATATTGGTAAATAAAAAAATTTGCAAGGATTTTTGTTTTGAAAAAGTTAACTTTCGGCTTCCGTAGTTTATAGTTTCTTCCTGTATTGGGGAAAATTGTATTCATATATATGGTGACGTGTCATGACACGTGGAATGGTCAGTGAGTTATACTTAGCTACGGTTCAAGAATTATAAAACAGGCACGGGTAAGGAAAAAGGAAAAGGCACGAGACGAGAGGATCAACGCCCGTTCCTATTTAAGCTTATTTACATACGAGCAATGAGAAGAATGAACCTGGCTAAAGAAAAGGGTGCAAATACGGCATGTAAAGGGTATTAAATGTTGAAGTCGTTAAAGAATATATACATTCAATGTAATGATTATGTAACGCAGCATTTAATGTCATTAATTACTCATAATAGCCTCATTATGACTTAGGCATAACGTGTATTCCCAAAGGGACATATAAAAGGAGAGATATGTAATCAGTTGAGACACAAGTGATGACTATTGAAATATACTTTGATTTACTTGCTTTATGAGAATATCATTTTCAAGTTCTTTTCTGTACATACTTTTTTAATTATCAGTAACCCGACTCTTCTAATTTCTAGCGTTGGCTAAAAATCTATTTTTTGGTTAAACAAATCGGTTCCGTTACCGGAAATCTGATAATCAATTGTATCTCAACTTGATTTTCTTGTTGCATCAATCATGTCGAACAACAATGACAACATTCAAGGAAACCCAGAAATTCAAACAACCCAGCAACTTCAGGGAGATCCACAGAATAACAACATACCGATTCCTTCTCCACGAGGCTTTCCACGACGGTCTCGTGAAGGCACTCCTGATGGATCTCACACAGATGGACAGGCTCAATTCGAAAATGTTGAAACCATGGATGAGGCTTTGCAAAAAATTATTGCTTCACAAGTCAATAAAGCTCTTCAGGCTTTTGTTAGCCAATTACCTGCTGCTCCACCCACACCTACTCCAAACAATAATACTTTGGAGAATCCTCATTCTGGACTAGTTAATTCAGGCAGTGGTGGAACCCCTAGTGAAACACAAGAGGGAGACCCAGGTAATCCAATTAATTCTGATTTATACAATATTGTACTAACCTTGCAGAAACAGCTTAAGGAGCAAAATGAATGCATAGAACAAATACCCGGAGTACCACCTGTGATCAAGGGAGTAGATATAGATAAATATTCTCAACAACCATGGAAGCCAAGTGCTTCCGCCCTCCCAATTCCAAAGAAGTTTAAGATGCCTGACATTCCAAAGTACGATGGTACATCAAACCCACAAGATCACGTTACTGCATTCACAACAGGTGTCAAGGGCAATGATTTGACTAAGCAAGAGATTGAATCGGTCTTGGTCAAAAAATTCGGTGAAACACTTACTAAAGGGGCCTTAACATGGTATTCTCTTTTACCCAAAAACTCTATAAATTCGTTTGCTGAGCTTGCAGATCTATTCATTAAAGCACACTTGGGAGCTCAAAATGTTGAAAAGAGAATGGAAGACATCTTCAAAATCAAACAAGGAGATTCAGAGTTGCTTAGAGAATTCGTAGATAGATTTCAACGGGAAAGAATGATGCTGCCACGAGTACCTGACAATTGGATAGCCATAGCCTTCGCTAGCAATTTGAATGAGAAGAGTTCAGAAGTCACGAGACGACTCAAGGAGAGCCTTCGAGAATTCCCAACAACAACGTGGAATGATGTCTATAACAGATACAGTACAAAGATGAGGATTGAGGAATATATCATTTTACGACATAAAGTAGAAGAAAAAGCAAGTTCAACGCGTGTAGAAAATGAAAAACGATCTGGTAAAAACAGGTACGAGACTTATTTGGGACCTGCAGGAAAGGACTCACGATCAAGACAAGATAATCAAAGGTACAATTACAAACCTAGACACAGGGAATCAGGCCCCTCATCAAGGTTCAGAAATGATCAAAACACACATGGGCCACGAGATGATAATGGAAGTTTAAAAGCAAGGTTTGGTGGTTACAATTTTAACGTAAGCACCTCTGAACACGTTGTTGTTTTAAGAAGCATGGGAGATAAGATACGATGGCCGAAGGAGATGAGATCAAATCCAAACAGACAAAACCCTGATCATTGGTGTGAATTTCACAACGACCACGGGCATAAAACCGCAGATTGCAGATTTTTGCAAGGCGAGGTTGATCATTTGTTAAAATAAGGGTATCTAACTGAGCTATTTAGTGAAAAAGGTAAACAAGCATATATGTAGAACAAACAGGAGCCTCCGAAGCCACCCTCACCCAAAAGGACCGTCAATGTTATAAGTGGGGGGAGAAGATATCAACGGCGTTTCATATACCGCAGCTAATAAAACATCCAAGATAACAATCACTCATGGGAAATAGTTGTGATATGTGCTGGAAGAGGAGAATATTACATTCAACGATGCAGATGCTGGGGGTCTCTTGACTCCACATAACGACGCACTGGTAATATCTTTACTAGTATATGACACTAACGTGAAACGAGTTTTGATTGATCCAGGCAGTTCTGTGAATATTATTTTGATACGAGTATTGCGCGAGATGCAAGCTGAGGATAAATTGATTCCAAAAGCGCATACTTTGTCGGGATTTGACAACTCTAGTGTCGTAACAAAAGGAGAAGCGATCCTTACCAAATTCGCAGAAGGCATTGTCAAAGATACCAAATTTCAAGTCGTAGATATAGAAATGGCTTACAACATGATTCTTGGGAGACCATGGATCCATGACATGGATGTTGTACCATCAACCTTACATCAAGTTGTTAAATTCCCATCACCATAGGGAATTTGTCAAATTAGAGGCGATCAGCAAACATTTAGGAGAATCAAATTCCGTTGTAGATTCAACTATTCAAAGTGAAGACAAATAGCAATTACAGAATTCAGCTGAGGGTAACCTCAACTGAACAAGGAAAAACAGATGTGGATTCAAGGCCGGATACCATTCAAGAACCAGAGGAGAACGAGAACATTAAAACAACGATAGAAGAGTTAGAGGATGTGGTTTTATTTATACACTGGCCCGAGAGGAAAGTGTATATAGGAGCCAATCTCAGCCCAGAGGTAAAACGTAAGTTAATTTAATTTTTAAAAGCTAACGCAAATTGTTTTGCTTGGTCCCATTCTGACATGATAGGGATACCACCGGAGGTCATGACTCATAAATTAAATGAAGATCCATCATATCCCCCAGTCAAGCAAGGAACTTTCAAGAATCAGACTAGGGGACTTATTGTTATAAGGTAATGCCCTTTGGTCTTAAGAACGTAGGTGCGACGTATCAGAGGTTAGTTACTCAAATGTTTCAAGAACATTTAGGTAAGACCATTGAGGTATATATAGATGATATGCTAGTTAAGACTCAGCATTCAGAAGATGATATATTGCATCTGTCTGAAACATTTAAAATTTTGCGAAAATATAATATGAAGTTGAACCCAGAAAAATGTGCATTTGGTGTGGCATCAGGTAAGTTTTTAGGTTTTCTTGTTTCTAATCGTGGTATTGAAGTAAATCCTACACAGATTAAGGCTATTAAATAAATCCATGATGTACTTTCCAATAAGAAAGAAGTTCAAAGATTGACAGGGAGAATCGCAGCTTTGGGAAGGTTCATTTCCAAATCATCGAAAAAGTGTTTCAAGTTTTTATCAGCCCTTAAAAAGCAATATAATTTTGAATGGAATGAGTGTCAACAAACACTTAGAAATTTGAAAACATACTTGGCAAACTCGCCCCTGTTAGCAAAACCAAAAGCTGGGGAGAAACTTTTCATCTACCTTGTTGTTTCAGAAGTTGCGGTAAGCGCTGTTTTGATTCGAGAAGAACAAGGTAAGAAATCCCTTATATATTACGTTAGTAAATCTTTGTTAGATGCAGAGACACGGTATCCACAGTTAGAAAAACTAGCACTCGCTTTAATCATGGCATCTAGAAAATTGAGAACATACTTTCAGTGTCATCCTATTGTTGCAGTAACCGCATATCCCTTACGCAATATATTGCATAAGAATGAATTATCGGGGAGGTTGGCTAAATGGGCCATAGAATTAAGTGAGTATGAAATCACGTACCTACCTAGAACAACAATAAAATCCCAAGTATTGGCATATTTCGTGACTGATTTTAGTAAGGGATGCAGTTAGAAGCTGAAAAAGAAGTTCAGGTACTTAATGGGGCTAATCCAGGAACATGGACCTTATTCACTGATGGTTCATCTAACATAAAAGGTGCAGGATTAGGAATCATTTTAGTACCACCTACAGGTGAGACTATTAGGCAGGCTATTAAATGTCACTCCGTAACTAATAATGAAGCGAAGTATGAAACTGTGATTGCAGGTCTAGAATTGGCACGAGAACTTAGTATAAGGCAAGTGGTGATCAAAAGTGATTCTCAGCTTGTGGTTAATCAAATACTGGGGACTTACACTGCTAGGGAAACAAAGATGCAACAATACTTGGAAAAGATATGGGAACTGATAAAGCAGTTTCAAACTTGGAAGGTCATCCAAATACCAAGGAATGAAAATGTTGAAGCAGATGCCTTAGCCAATCTTGCATCCGCAGCAGATGTGGCAAACAATGCAAATGCCTCGGTTATACATTTATTTCACTCAGTTCTCGAACTTGATAAGAACGAGGTAAATTTTAATAATTTAACTTGGGATTAGAGAAACAAAATTGTTGCTTTTTTACAATACGGTACTGTCCCTGATGACAAGAAGAAAGCATACGCGCTTCGAAAAAAAGGTCGCTCGTTACTGTTTAAAATAGGGCAACTTTTACCGTAAAATGTTTGGTGTCCCCTTAGCAAGATGCCTTGGACCTTCTCAGACGGAGTATGTAATGAGGGAAATACATGAGGGGCATTGCGGGAATCACGCTGGACGAAGATCACTGGTAAGAACTTTGATTAGAGCAGGGTACTACTGGCCCAAATGGAAGAAGAAGCGGAAAGTTTTGTGGATAAATGTGATAAATGCCAGAGATACGGTAACAATATGCACCGACCAGCAGAATTATTACATCCGGTCATTGCGCCGTGGCCATTTATGAAATGGGGAATGGACATAGTAGGACCGTTGCCTCAAGCAAAAGGACAGGTAATGTTTCTGCTCGTACTTACTGATTATTTTACTAAATGGGCAGAGGCAGGAGCATTTAAACAGGTGCGAGAAAAGGAGGTCAAGGACTTCATTTGGCGTAATATCATCTGCCGATTCGGTGTACCAAAGGAAATCGTATGTGACAATTGTCCTCAATTTATCAAAGCTCAAGTCACAGAGTTGTTTTAGAGTTGGCAAATAAAAAAGATTACGTATATACCTTATCATCCAGTGGGTAATGGACAAGCAGAATTAACAAACAAAGTCATCATTAATAATCTAAAGAAGCCATTAGAGGAGTCAAAGGGTAATTGTCCTGAAGTGTTACCCGGAGTTTTGTGGGCATATCGTACAACAACAAAAACGAGCACAGGTGAAACACCCTTCTCTTTGGTTTATGGAGCTGAGGTACTAATCCCAGTTGAAATAGGAGAACCAAGTACAAGATTCTCACAAGCAGCACAAGAGTCTAATGATGAAGAGATGCGGCTCAATTTGTATTTATTGGAAGGCATGAGAGAAGCTACGCTAATAAGAATGGCAGCACAAAAACAGGTGATCGAACGTTACTACAACAGGAAAGCACGCCTGAGATACTTCAAAATTGGGGACTTCGTGCATAAAAAGGTTTTTCAATCTACAAAGGCAGCCAACGCGGGTAAACTAAGTCCAACCTTGAAAGGACCCTACATAGTTCGTGATATTGCAGGAAAAGGAGCATATGAGTTGGAGACAATGAATGGGAAGACACTTCCTTCACATTGGAATGCTGTTCATTTGAAGAGATATTACTTCTAAGGGAAAACCCACGGTCAGGTATCACCATGTTAAATTTTATCTTTTGAATTGTTAAAATTTTACTAACGATTTTAGATGATAGTCAAAACGCTCACCTAAACTAAATGATGAGTCACGACCTGTAAGGCAAAATGGAATAAAATAAAATTCCTGGCCCAGGGTTACAATTATTCTCATAGAAATATAAACGGGTTAAGCAGTCTTCATCTATAATCGCACTCCCCAGTCCCATATGTATTTCCTTTTCAGGAAAAGGACCAGGTGAAAAAGACTATCAAATGCTCGAGGCTTCATACTTCAACACTCAACACTTGTTGGACTACATAGATGTAACGACCCAGCAGGTCGTTTTTATAATTTACACCCCGATCCCCCATTAACTGCTTTCCCTAAGTTCATTTCTGCTATTTTGGTTTGCCGGTACGTTCGGTATTAGGATTCGAAGTATTTTGGGACACTTAGTCCCTAAATGAGAGCTTAAGAGTTGAAAAATGGTCCATATTCGGAACAGTGTGAAAATGACCTCGGAATGGGAATCTGATGGTTCTATTAGCTCTGTTAGGTGATTTCGGGGTTGGGAGCATGCTCGGAATGTTATTTGGAGGTCCGTAGCTCATTTAGGCTTGAAATGCCGAAGTTTGAAATTTTGAGGTTTCCGGTCCAATAGTGAATTTTTGATCCGAGGCTCGGATTGGAATTCCGGAAGTTGCTGTAGCTCCGTCATGTGATTTGGGATGTGTGTGCAAAATTTCAGGTCATTCGGACGAGGTTTGGTTAGGTTTTATATCGAAAGAGTATTTGGTTAGAATTTGAAGTTCTTAGGCTTAAATCCTTGATTTAATCGAGTTTCCGGTGTTGTTTGAGGAGTTTTGAGGATTGGTGCAAGTTCGAATAAGGTATTAGGTGGTATTGGTGCATTTGGTTGAGGCCCCGAGGGCCTCGGGATGATTTCGGGTGGTTAACAGGGAAATTTTCTAAGTTCTTGCAGCTGGTATGTTTTCCCTTTTGGTATTTTCGCTTCTGCGGTTTGGGAACCGCAGAAGCAACTTCTTCATCGCAGAAGCAATTTTTGGCTTCCCATCAGAGACCGCAGAAGCAGTCATCTTTCCGCAGAAGCGGAACCGCTGGAGCGGTCATGTGTCCGCAAAAGCGGAACTTCACCCTTAATGAGAAACCGCAGAAGCGGTTATTTTTCCGCTTAAGCGGGACCGCAGAAGCGGTCATGTGTCCGCAAAAGCGGAACTTCCCCCTTTAATGAGAAACCGCAGAAGCAGTTATTTTTCCGCTTAAGCGGGACCGCAGAAGCAGTACCTTGTCCGCAGAAGTGGAAATGTCTGGGCAGAAATAGGAAATTTTGAGGTTTTAATTTCATAAGTTCGAAAATCAATTTTGAGCTCGGTCAAGGGCGATTATGAGAGGATTTTGGAGAGGAGATTATTGGGGAACATTTCTATGATCCTTTCTAATTATTTCCATCATTTAGTAGTTAAAATCCACCTTCTAAATTCGAATTAAGGATCAAAAATGGAAGAATTTGGGTGAAAGTTCATTGATTAAACTATTGGGTTTTGAGGGGGCATTCGACCTCCGATTTCTGAGAATTTTATATGGTTAGACTCGTGAGAGTACGAGATTTCTGAAAATGTAAAAATTATTCAGTTCTGAGACGTTGGCCTGAGGGGTGTTTTGGTCATTTTACCTATTTTTGCGCCCTAGTTTTAATTTTAATAGTGGAATCAGTTGTTTGCAATATTATTTACGATGTGTAATTGAATTGAATAGATTTGGGCCATTTGGAGTCGGATACTCCTGGCAAGG
>MU683454.1:62296-73470 GCA_026770625.1 Nicotiana glauca
GGGTGAGGCCAGGTTATTGGGTACAGAGATGGTTCAGGATGCGATGGAGAAGGTTAAAGTGATTCAGGACAGACTTCGTGCAGCCCAGTCCAGACAGAAGAGTTATGCGGACAAGAAGGTTTGTGATGTGGCGTATATGGTTGGTGAGCGGGTTCTGCTTCGGGTCTAGCCTATGAAGGGCGTCATGAGGTTTGGAAAGAAAGGGAAGCTGAGTCCGAGATTTATTGGGCCTTTGAGATCTTGAGGCGAGTTGGGGAGGTTGCTTATGAGCTTGCCTTACCTCCCAACCTAGCCGTAGTTCATCCGGTATTTCATGTTTCGATGCTCCAGAGATATCATGGTGACCCGTCGCACGTGTTGGATTTCAGCTCAGTCCAGCTGGACAGAGATCTATCTTATGTTGAGGAGCCGGTGGCCATTTTGGATAAGCAGATCAGAAAGTTGAGGTCAAAGAACATCGCTTCAGTGAAGGTCCAGTGGCGGGGTCAGCCGGCTGAGGAGGCGACTTGGGAGACCGAGCAGGATATGAACAGCCAGTACCCTCATCTTTTTGCTACTTCACGTATGTTCTCTATGCTCGTTCGAGGACGAACGAATGTTTAAGTGTAGGAGGATGTAACGACCCGGCCGGTCATTTTTAGAATTTACGCCCCGATCCCCCATTAACTGCTTTCCCTAAGTTTATTTCTGCTATTTTGGTTTGCCGTGACGTTCGATATTAGGATTCGGAGTGTTTTGGGGAACTTAGTCCCTAAATGAGAGCTTAAGAGTTGAAAAATGGTCCATATTCGGAACTATGTGAAGACACCTCGGAATGGGAATCTGATGGTTCTGTTAGCTCCGTTAGGTGATTTTGGGGTTGGGAGCGTGCTCGAGTGTTATTTGGAGGTCTGTAGCTCATTTAGGCTTGAAATGCCGAAGTTTAAAATTTTGAGGTTTCCGGTCCAACAGTGAATTTTTGATCCGAGGGTCGGATTGGAATTCCGGAAGTTGCTGTAGTTCCTTTATGTCATTTGGGATATGTGTGCAAAATTCTAGGTCATTCGAACGAGGTTTGGTTAGGTTTTTGATCGAAAGCGTATTTGGTAAGAATTTGAAGTTCTTAGGCTTGAATCCTCGATTTAATCGGGTTTCCGATGTTGTTTGAGGTGTTTTGAGGATTGGTGCAAGTTCGAATAAGGTATTAGGTGGTATTGGTGCTTTTGGTTGAGGCCCCGGGGGCCTCGGGATGATTTCGGGTGGTTAACGGGGAAATTTTCTAAGTTGTTGCAGCTGGTATGTTTTCCCTTATGGTATTTTCGCTTCTGCGGTTTGGGAACCACAGAAGCGGCTTCCTCATCGCAGAAGCGATTTTTGGCTTCCCCTCAGAGAGCACAGAAGCGGTCATCTTTCCGCAGAAGCGGAACCGCTGGAGCGGTCATGTGTCCGTAAAAGCGGAACTTCGCCCTTTAATGAGAAACCGCAGAAGCGGTTATTTTGCCGCTTAAGCGGGACCGCAGAAGCGGTCATGTGTCCGCAAAAGCGGAACTTTCCCCTTTAATGAGAAACCGCATAAGCAGTTATTTTGCAGCTTAAGCGGGACCGCAGAAACGGTCCCTTGTCCGCAAAAGCGAAAATATCTGGGCAGAAATAGGAAATTTCGAGGGTTTAATTTCATAAGTTCGAAAATCAATTTTGAGCTCGGGCAAGGGCGATTCTGAGAGGACTTTGGAGAGGACATTATTGGTAACATTTCTATGATCCTTTCTAATTATAATCCATCATTTAGTAGTTAAAATCCACCTTCTAAATTCGAATTAAGGATCAAAAATGGAAGAATTTGGGTGAAAGTTCATTGATTAAACTATTGGGTTTTGAGGGGGAATTCGACCTCCGATTTCTGAGCTTTTTATATGGTTAGACTCGTGAGAGTACGAGATTTCTGAAAATGTGAAAATTATTCAGTTCCGAGACATTGGCCTGAGGGGCATTTTGGTTATTTTACCTATTTTTGCGCCCTAGTTTTAATTTTAATAGTGGAATCAGTTATTTGCAACATTATTTACGATGTGTAATTGAATTGAATATATTTGGGCCATTTGGAGTCGGATACTCATGGCAAGGGCATCGTTCCCTAGTTTATTTCGCACCGGTTCGAGGTAAATAGATTGTCTAACCTTGTGTGAGGGACTTCGTCCCTTAGGATGTGATAATTGGTAATTGAATGCCTTGTACGTGAGGTGACGAGTGTGTACTTGAGCAAATTGTTGAAACCCGGATTTTTACTTAAATACTTGATTTGGATTCTCTTTCATATTTGTCTTACTTTACTTGCTTTTATAGCCTGTACCAGCGTAGGAGAGCATGTTTAATTGATCCAAGCTGCTATTTGTTAAATTGTCTTAATTGTGATTTCATGGAGCATGTTAGGCCAGTATTATTTGATGCCTTGTATTGTTGTACTTAAATTTCTGAATAATTAATTGATGTTGGTTGCGCATTTATATTGGGACTACGGATGCGGATTCTGGGAGTTCCCCCTTGTTTGTTTACTTTAGGACTACGGGTTTGATTCTCGGGAGATCCCCCTGCATTTTATTTTGGGACTACGGGACGGTATCCCGGGAGATTCCCCTGCACTTTTATTTTGGGACTACGGGACGGTATCCCGGGAGATTCCCCTGCACTTTTATTTTGGGACTACGGGACGGTATCCCGGGAGATTCCCCTGCACTTTTATTTTGGGACTACGGGACGGTATCCCGGGAGATTCCCCTACACACTGATGATTGGATTACGGGAAGGTATCCCGGGAGATCTTTTGATATTGATATGAGATATGGACTACGGGACGGTATCCCGGAAGTTCCATTGGACAGTTGTGAAAAGGGCTACAGGACGGTATCCTGGGAGACCCTCGTCGGTATTCTTGTAATTTTGTTGTATTTACTCTGTGCTTCTGTTTTGTCTTGCAGTACTACATTTCATTGATCTGTCTTATCACATCGTTGTGTTCATTAGTTTTCATCAGGCTTCGATACTGTTAATATCTTGCTATTTTATTATTTCTGTCTCAGTAGGGCCCTGACCTTTTCCTCATCACTACCCAACAGAGGTTAGGCTTGGCACTTACTGAGTACCGCTGTGGTGTACTCACGCCTCTTATGCGCATAGTTTTAATGTGCAGATCCAGGTGCTTCTGAGCAGGCGTACCGCCAGTAGCTGTCACGGAGTCTATTGGGGACTTGAGGTATACATCTGCTACGTCCGCAGATCCGCAAAGTCTCCTTCTTATTTTATCCATAGTTATTAGATGTTATTTCGATCCCTCTTTGTATTAGGCTATTCTGGTGACTAGAGCAGTGTAAGATTTCTTATAGCCTGTGTTGCCCGTGGGTTTCCGGGTCTTGGAGGTTACTTCAGTATTTGGTATTAAAGTGTATGTGTCAGGCGGCAACTGTATACATGACTCATGTTATTTAGTTTTGATTATAAATTCCACAATTGTTATTACTTCCGCAATGTGTTAGGCTTACCTGGTCGTGAAGACTAGGTGCCGTCATGATGTGTTCACAATTGGTAAACTAGGGTCGTGACAATAGAATATACAGTCACATTTATATAAAAGGCAAGAAGATTGAGTAAAAATCAAGCCTAAGAAGAGTCAAGTACGGAGTGGAAGTTAAGGAGTCATGGCATTCATCATAGTGTTCTTTCCCATGAGAACAATGGAGTCACCTCTCAAACCCTTCCTAATGTTTTGAAGTTAAGGGGGCCAAGGTACCTTAAAATGGTTAGGGTAAAGACTATGTACTGAAACGGGTTATAAGGAAAAACCTTGTATCTATTGTTCTACTTTTGTATAAATTTGTTACAAGAAAAATAGTTACGAGAAAGTTATAGATGTAATTCAAATACATGTAAAGGATTACTCAAAACTTGTCAAGGTTCAGAAATAGAAACTTGTCCAAGTTATTGCAAAGAAACATGTGTGTTCCTATTTCTTTTATCGTATCATAAACACCATTATGAAGTTGAGACGTCTTCTTCATCCAGTGTCAAAATATAAAAGGGCCTTCTTTTATAAAACTCATGTTATTTAGTCGTGAGGTTAATAGAAGCATTTTCAAAGAATAAAAATGCATACTATTCTTTAAGTCCTTGAAATAAAAGGCACGAATAGAACAGATGGAAGTTTAATGATAACTTCTTAATATTTTAAAACTAAAGACTAAGTATAAACTTAGTCATCGAACTATTCATACAAAAATGCCCCTTAAGAAGACTTGGGGACTTGTACTTCTAAAATCAAACCTTAACTGATAAACAGTGGTTTGATTACAAAAACAAAAAAGCTATCACAAGAAACCAAAAACCTTAAACACAGTTTTCTAGATTGGTACCTGCAAAAAGGGAATTTAAAACAAATTGTAAAAACTGTTTCATTAAGAAGAAGGAACTAAAGAAAGATCATCAGCGCGCTCAACTGGAACAACATCATCAACAGTTGAAGGTTGATCTTCAATCACAGCAGTAGGAGCATTAACATGCAAAATCTCAGCTTGACTAGCAGCAAGAGGCACGGATGAACTAGAGAAAGGTATGACACTCGTGGCAATTTCAACAGTCACGGGGACTTCAACTGCGGGAATCTCAGCCAAAGGAGTTTCAGTCACAGGAACGTCAGCCTCGGGGGCTGAAAACTCTTGTGGTTGTTGTGCTCGTTCGATGGCCTCATTCACCTTGGCTATTTCAGATTCCAGGCTGAAATTTTCTTGACTCATTTCTACCAAGGTGTCACGACGAGACTTTAACAAGGTCCAACTTACCTCAACATTGGTTAACTCTTCAAGAATTTGATAATCTCTCTCCCAAGAAGCGATTTCATTCTTAAATTCTTCATTTTTAGCTAGGACAGAACTATAAGATGATTGAAGGGTGGTATGAGAACTCTTTAGGGCATGAACCTTGTCCACAGAAACTCGTAGTTCTTCTTGTGCCCTTGAAAGGTTTTGTGTTAGCTGCCCAGCATGCATTTTCTTCTGAGCCAACAAAGTCTTTAGAGCCCTATTTTCCTCGTGCGCCTTGGACAGCTGTTCCGAAAAGGAAGATTCAAGGCGCTCTTTCTCCTTCTCAGTTTGGCTCAAGGTAGCCTTAATCATCGCCATCTCGAAGGTAAATGTTTGAACTTGCCTCTATAAGGTATTTTTCCTCTCCTCCAAATTCTCCATGTCTATTTGTGCACTTTCAAATTCGCCATTCTAGTTGTTTGCCTCCAATTGAGAACCACGGGCAACTTCTTCTGAATCAAGAGCAGTCTTCTCCAAGTCACGAGCCAACTTCTCCAAAAGGGAGACTCGGGTCATTAGTTCAGTACCGATAAGGTTGGCCTACACAAACAAAAAAGAGGTAAGGTCAAGACTTCAAAATCAGAAGTCTTAATAAAATAAAAAATAGGAAAATACCTTCAGAGTGGCATGTACTATATCGTTCATGAGGGTCAAATTACTATGGCTTTCAAGTTTAGCCTTCTCAATGGGTCCAATCAAAGGCTCGAGCCATGTATCATCTTGCCCAGATTTTCTTAAAATACTATTATTGGCAGGAACCTCAATGGTCATGCTCCTCATAGCGGAACCCCTACTTGAAGAGCCCACCTCCGTACGGTGGACAATGGGGGGAGGAATTACTGAAGGAGGAGCGGTGGAAGGAGTAAAGATAATGGAGGAAGGGACGGAAGTAGTAGTTGATGAAGGTAAAGAAGCAATCACAGGTACGGAAGAGTTAAAAGAGGACAAATGAGGTTCATTTAGAACAGGTCCTAAAGTCCCACTATTGAAACAACTAATAAAGAGTTGATTTATTGATTCATGAGTGTCAAGGGGAGGAGAAACCTCATCATCAGGGATGATCACCGGAGTAATAACAGGTTCGGAAAGAGATAGGTGAGAGGAGACATCAGCCTCATCTTTAGAGATGACACGTCTCCTGGTTCGTGGTCTTGACACCAAAGAACCCTCGTCTTCCTCCTCTGAATCATCTTCTTCAGCAGATTTTCTCTTTACAGATCCCAAGAATATATCTTGGTCTGAAGAGGTGCGAGCACTTAAGGAGTCACGAGACGCCAAGATGGCCTCTGGAGTAACTCCTCGAATGGCAAAACCTGATAAAAAGAAGGGTGAAAGTTAGAACAACATAAATATTTAAATACAGATAAGGTAAAAATAGAAATCCTTACCATGAGTTTTTACTATCAACCATAACGGTTGGAAAGAGTTTTTCATGATCTACCCTCCATTGGGGCAGTCTTCAATAACGTTTCTACCCAACCATAGAAGTTGGGCACAGACTCCACAACGCACATGGTTACTGAAAAGAAAAAGAAGCAAGATTAAGAAAAATAAGCAAGCCTAGAAATAAAAATGCACGAGAAGAATTTAACACTTACGTGCAAAATTCCACTTCTCGGGGAAGCGGATGTTCTTTTCACCCACTAAACCAACAGTGGGATCAGCAACAAATCGGGCATACCAACCATGATTTTTATCATCCTCGAGACTCACTAAAACCCTCTTACTCTTGGCTGTTAAGCCAAACACGCCATTTCGAAAAAGCCTAGGGGAGTAAAGGTGAATTAGGTAGAGAAAAGTGAATTCAACATCCGCCATGTTAGCAAGGTGCCTCAAGCAGGCGACAACCCTCCACACAATTAGACCAATTTGACCCAAACACACGTCAAAAAAATGACAAAAGTCTAGAATGGCCGGGTCAATGGCCGGTTTAAACCCTAGAGTAAAAGGATATGGGTAAACAAAAGAGAATCCTATTAAGTAAGATGTGATCCTTTGATTTGAGTTAGGAACGATAATTGGAAAATCATCACTCCAATGGCAGTCCTTACGAACTATGGGAGCTAAAATATCTGTGATTTGAGTAGGGAAAGGATCAACACAATCTAAAGTATCAACTTAGGTCCTAAGGGACTCTCTATCATGGTGAAAGGAAATTTCAGAGGGGATTATTTCCTCAACTAGAGGCTCACGAAGTGGCTCAGAAGATTCTTTGTTCCGAGAAGAACTCCTCTGAGAATGTGAACCTCTAGTCCCGGAAGAGGGACCAAAGCTAGAAGAAGGAATTGACGTGCTACCACGAGCAGATCCAAGGCTACGGAGTCTACCCCCTCTTATATGCCTAATCGGAGCATTAGGGAAGCTATCCAGAATGGGGGTTCTCTTAGGGTTAGGATTTGGTGAAACCATGGCAGAGAAGGTTGAAATGAAGTAGCAAATAATAAGGAGGTCTCAAAGGATTAGAGTGTTTGATACGCTTTATGTGAAACAAGACAAAAAGAGAAGTTATATTTATACTAATGGGTATCCGGCAAAAAGAAAAAATACGATGATGGAAGAACCATAATGATGATAAATGATGCTTCGTGAAAAGTGAAGCCGAAAAGAAAGCCTAAGAAAGTACTGTAAAATTGTGCAACCAATGAGAGAATGACACGTGTCTAGTGCATTAAAAGGACGTGACAGTTGAAGCGCCAACTCTGTCAGAGAATTAATGGTGATAAAAATTCTCCTTTAATGAATTCCACTTCCCAAATATTCAAACTGATGAATAAATGGAAAGTGGGGGGACTATCTGTATTAGAGAAAATTGTATTCATATATATGGTGACATGTCATGACTCGTGGAATGGTCAGTGAGTTATACTGAGCTACGGTTCAAGAATTATAAAACAGGCACGGGTAAGGAAAAAGGAAGAGGCATGAGACGAGAGGATCAGCGCCCGTTCCTGTTTAAGCTTATTTACATATGAGCAATGAGAAGAATGAACCTGACTAAAGAAAAGGGTGCAAATACGACATGTAAAGGGTATTAAATACTGAAGACATTAAAGAATATATACATTCAATGTAATAATTATGTAACGTAATATTTAATATCATTAATTACTCATAATAGCCTCATTATGACTTAGGCATAACGTGCATTCCCAAAGGGACCTATTAAAGGAGAGATATGTAATCAGTTGAGACACAAATGGCTATTGAAATATACTTTGATTTACTTGCTTTCTGAGAATATCATTTTCAAGTTCTTTTATTTACATACTTTTTCGATTATGAGTAACCCGATTCTTCTAATTTCTAGCTTTGGCTAAAAATCTATTTTTTGGTTAAACACTTCCCAACATCATAAAAGTCACTTTTGCTTCTCAAAAGTATTTCTTGTTTTTGGACAAGCTCCACATATTATGACTAAAGTAGGAGACATCTCTATTTATCACCAACGAATGTTTGGAATTCCCACAAGTTAATTTTCACTGCGCCTTTGATCATCAAATGAAATGTAAATAACTGGTCCTCCTCTCTTTGTAAGTACTAATCTCAACCTTATTGGGATAAAAAATAATAGGGCGTCATGCGGAAGCTAACAGTTCCAAACCTTGGACGATGATAAATCAGACACAGAGAAGAATATACCAAGATATGCATAAAATATGATTTGGCCTACATATGAAAGAAAACATAAGATCCTATTAAGAGAATCCACCCCCCCCCCCCNTTAAACACTTCCCAACATCATAAAAGTCACTTTTGCTTCTCAAAAGTATTTCTTGTTTTTGGACAAGCTCCACATATTATGACTAAAGTAGGAGACATCTCTATTTATCACCAACGAATGTTTGGAATTCCCACAAGTTAATTTTCACTGCGCCTTTGATCATCAAATGAAATGTAAATAACTGGTCCTCCTCTCTTTGTAAGTACTAATCTCAACCTTATTGGGATAAAAAATAATAGGGCGTCATGCGGAAGCTAACAGTTCCAAACCTTGGACGATGATAAATCAGACACAGAGAAGAATATACCAAGATATGCATAAAATATGATTTGGCCTACATATGAAAGAAAACATAAGATCCTATTAAAAGAATCCCCCCCCCCCCCCCGCGTAAAACTCTCTAAACGACTATATTTTGGATGATATTATATTTATATGTTCTAGTTCTGAGAAGGACATCTTCAATTTATAGATGTCCAAAACTTTTCTCCCAAGACAAGCAATAACCAAATATGGAAGAGAGTTATATTTTTCTCAATAAATTTAAAAGAAATTATGGTAATACTTTGGATTTTGTTTAAGAAAGAAGTAAAATTCAAATACGATAAGGAAATTAGGGCAAAAATCCTAACACTTTATACGTACTAATCTCCAACCTTCTTCATTTTCGCGTCTATGGTTATTGCTAATAAACCTTAAGTTACTCAGTAAAAGACCATGAAATTTGAGTAGATCATCGATGAAAGAAAGTTACATTAAAAATTGTTTACCCTAAAAAGGGATAACAATTGAATTTATATTGTGGTTTTAAAGACACGTGATTTTACTTGGCACAAACAGAGAGAAAACGTAAATTGATATTGAAATTAAATAAAAATAAAGCAAACCAAATGAGATGTATAGATCTGATCCTCGAGCTAGACCTCCTTCGAATCAAACAAATATCTTACTGGAAAATATGAACAAAATAACAGAGTATTGAGAGCTTAGGAAGATGGTATATTGCTTTATGTAACGTGAATATGATGTTTCTTACAAATGATCAGACCCCATTTATATAGTAAGGGAGTCCTACCTTTAATACAATCATAAATATGGAAAGAAATCTCATGATTAGCTGATTAATCGGTCTCTTCTTGATATATACTGAGATTTCCGTCGTGATCCTCGCCTGACCGCGAATATCTTGGATTTTCGTTATTTGGCAAGCTTCCCCCGATCTTGCTTGATCTATATCTCGCTCGGTCTTGATCTTGGCTAGTATTGATCTCTATCAGTCCCTGCGTCACGTCTAACTTCGTGTCTCGGTCCGGTATGACATGGGATCAAAACCTGGCCTGTCACACCCTGGTATCAATTAATCATAAAAAAAAGGTAAGCTCGATTTTAACCGTATACAGATAGTCCCCTAGTTTTTTGGAGAGTAATAACAAGAAACGATTTGAGCCTTTGATTTTTACCATGACATAAGCATCATGATGTAAGCAGCAGGGGTAATCAAAATGTCTTATCAGTACAGTTTCCCAGGCATTTAATGCGTGCAAGTCAATGGTCGTCCACTACTGGATTTGAACAGTCATCTTAAACCTATAAATGTATCTTTCTTCATTTTTCAAACTTTACTTTCAAATCTTCTTCAATCTAATCTCCAAAATCCTTTGCCTTCCTGAGAGTTTTAAATTTTCAGATCTCTGGGTTTCTGTACTTGTTTTATCATAAAATACCATGCGCTCCTCCTCAGTTTCGAACTTCTTTTCATTCATAAAAATGGCTAAGACTTCAAAAACTATTCCATAAAAGGAGACTGCTTCATCGTCACGGTCGGCCGGTGAGGAAACGACGGCGGAGCCACGTGTGAGCACGTAATTTTTGCCCTATACGAGAATTACTCCCAAAAAATACAAAATAAAATAGTTTTTGTTGGTTGGCAATTGTCGTAAATTTTGTGTTATTTTTCTTGTATTGTTTACATTTGTCTGTGCATGTTTATTTGTTTTAATTAATGAAAATACAAAAATATGTCCCATTTGCATATAGTATTTAATTCTACAATTAGGAGTAACTAGGTTTGTTTTACAAAAATAAAAAATCACAAAAATAATGTACTTTGCATTTTTAAACATTTAATGTCCAAATTGTGTGATTTTATTTATAATTGGTGTTTAATTTTGTGTGATAATTATTATTAAGAGTTAATTAAAATTTAAGTTAATTTTAGTTTAGTAATTTAATCTAGGATTTTTTGTTTTAAAATTAGGAAGTAAAAAGAAAAAGAAAAGAAACAAATAAAAAATAAAGAGAAAACTCGGACGAGGCCAATTTCTCCACAAGCCCAAACAATTTTTCCACAGGCCCAATCCAAACACCCCTTCTACCTGGTCCAGTCAGTCAAGCCAAGAGACCAGCCAAACGACATCGTCTCGGCTTCAACAGATCTCGGTCGTTCATCCAAAACCATCCAACTGCTCACATCCCATCTCCCTTACCTGTCTAAACCACCCGACCCATTACCCAACCCGGTCCGCCCCATTACCACACCAAACGACATCGTTCCTCTTTAGTGAATAGATCCAGGCTGTTGATCTTAATTGATCCAACGGCCAGGATCAATTCTCCCCCCCCCC
>MU683454.1:103986-133303 GCA_026770625.1 Nicotiana glauca
TTCCTCGATTCGGGATTCAACCGGTGACTTGGGACACCATAAATATCCCAAGTGGCGACTCTGAATCTCTTAACAAACGAACCCCATTTCGATTGTCCTTTAATTGGAAAAACTCCCTTTACCACACCCTTCGTGGGGTGCGGTAGCGCCAAAAGGAGATGTGATAGAAGCGACCAAGGCCAATGTTGATACAATTGTGGCTATTTACCAGGCCGATGACAAAGCTACTCAGGTCCAAGCAAAGGAGGTCGTCGAGGCTGCTTAGGTTCGAGCAAATTGGGTCGCCGAGCACGCCAAATGCCAGTCTCTGAGGGAGACTCTTGAAGAGATCCACGCTTTGGGCTTTGATCTTTCAACCGAGATCGAGAACACTAAAAATCTTGAAGGTGAGGTTGAGAAATTATCTTATCCCGATGATGATGATGAATCTGAAAGCTTGAGCGAATCTAAAAGTGCAGAAGACCCCGGGGGCAGAGATTCCACTCCCGGAGATGGAGATGACTAGGCCACTTAGGCATTTAAATAGGTTTTGTATTTTTGTTAAGGCCGCTCTGGTCTTTTATAAAGAATTTCTCCGTGTTGCCATTGTAAAAAGATTTTGATGAATATATGAAACTTTTTTCCTTCTATGGCTTCTGAATCTGTTGTCTTTCGTTAATTCATGTAAGGGTGAAAACGCCTTAGCATAAGATTATGAAGTTGTATTCGAGGGTCCAAGGTTTAGGATGGTAAGGATCGGTAATAAGCATTACCCTCAACCATTTCTAATCAATGGATACTGAATGATTATTCAAATTTGAGCTTATATAGCCCTTAAGCTTAATGATCGAGTGAGGACCTGCTCGAACTCGAAATAAGGTAGCATTTAGGCTTTTGTGACGACACGGCCGGTAGTCTTAAGAATTTACGCCTTAATCCCTTATTAACTGCTTTCCCCATGTTTATTTCTACTATTTTGATTTGCCGGGAAGTTCGGTTTTGAGCTTCGGAGAGGTTTTGGAACACTTTGTCCCTAAATGAGAGCTTAAATGTTAGAAAGTTGACTGTAGTCAGAACAGTGTGAAGACAACCTCCAAAAGGAAATTTGATGGTTCTATTAGCTCCGTTGGGTGATTTCGGGCTTAGGGCGTGTTCGGATTGTGTTTTGGAGGTTTGTAGCTAATTTAGGCTTAAAATGCCGAAAGTTGAATTTTTGAAGTTTCTGGTTCGATAGTGAGATTTTGACCCGAGGGAAGAATGGAACTCTGAAAGTTGGAGTAGCTCCGTAGTGTTAAACGTGACGTGTGGGAAAAATTTCAAGTCATTTGGATGAGGTTTGATAGACTTTTTCATCGAAAAGTGTATTTTAGAGTGTTTGGAAATTTTAGGCTTGAATCCGATGAAAAATTGGTGGTTTGGATGTTGTTTTGAGCGTTCTGAAGGTGGGAACAAGTTTGAATGATATTTTAGGATTGGTTGGGATGTTTGGTTGAGATCCCGAGGGCCTCGGGTAAGTTTCGAATGGTTGACGGATAAAATTTTGGACTTGTGCAGCTGCTGGAAACTTTCTGCTACACTGTCTGGTTTCTTTCTTCGCGTTCGCGAGACGGCCTCGAGATCGCAATGAGCAAATTATGGACTTGCACATTTTGTGTTTCACATTCGCAAAGAGGAAATTATGGACTTGCACATTTCGTGCTTCGTGTTCGCGAGAGGGCCTCGTGTTCGCGAGAGGGCCTCGCGTTCGCGAGAGGGCCTCGCGTTCGCGAGAGGGCGTCGTTATGGTCTTGCACATTTTGTGCTTCGCGTTCGTGAGAGGACCTCGCGTTCGCGAAGAGGAAATTATGGAATTGCACATTTTGTGCTTCGCGTTCGCGTAAGGGACGTCGCGTTCGGGAAGGCCAAACATGGTAAGGCATCACGTTCACGATTAAGCCTTCGCATTCGAGATGGGCAAATCTAGGCATCATAAAATTTGGGATTCGCGAATGCGAGACACTGACCGCGTTCGCGAAGAATAAAAGTCCTAGACAGAATGTTAAGTTCTGAAAATCCATTTTTGACAATTTGGAGCTTGGGAGAGGCAATCTTCAGGAGATTTTCATAGAGAACAACATGGTAAGTGTTCTTAACTGAATTTTGGTTAGATTACTCGAATCTATTACAAGTTTTGGCATTAAATCTGTTAATTTAGTTAGAAAATTTTAGAAAACCCTCTCGGATAGATTTGAGGATTTGAGGATCAAAATGTTATGGGATTTGGATAATTTTGATATAAATGAACTCGTGAGAGTGTAAGGATTCTAGAAATGTAAATTTTACCCGATTCCAAGATGTGGGCCCGAGGGGAATTTTGGTTATTTTACCTAATTTCGTGTATTATCTTAGAATTTAATTGTAGAATCAATTATTTGAAGTGTTATTTACATTATTCAATTTAATTGGATAGATTTGGGTCGGGGCTACGAGACGGAATCCTGGTAGACCCCCGGTTGTTATATCTGCATTTAATTGTATTCCCTTTCTATTATTATCTGTCGGTGTTCTAGTTGTTGTTGTTCTTCTATTTTGATTACCTCTTACTGTTGCACTCAGTTATACTGTCTTATTCTATATAATTTTACCTCGTATTTCTTTTGTTCTAAGTAGGGCCCTGACCTTCCTCGTCACTACTCAACCGAGGTTAGGCTTCACACTTACTGAGTACCGTTGTGGTGTATTCATGCCATTTCTACGCATGCTTTTTCAAGTACAGAACCAGGTACTTCTATCCAGTCGTATCACCCCTGAGGCGAGGCGACTGCTCTAGTGACTTCGAGGTATACCTGCCGCATCCACAGACCGAGGAGTCTCTTTCTATTACTGCATTAGTATTTAGCCCTTATGTATTTTCTGTTCTTGTTAGACATTCCAGAGTTAGAGCCATGGAGTATTTCTTAGCTTGTGATTCATGGGTTTTCGGGTTTTGGGAGTATGTATTTGGTTTTGAGAAGTTAAGTATTGTGTATGCCGAGCGGCATTTTATATATCGTTTATTTCGGTTATTTTTAGTTTTTGATTAATTCTTTCGCAAGTTTTGCTTATGTTCCGCATTATTAGGCTTACCTAATCGTAGAAACTATGTGTCATCATGACAGTTCACGGAGGGCGAGCTGGGATCATGACAACTTTCTAGTCGAGTGAGAATGATCTCTCGAACTCGAAGTAAAAGTAGCCGTTAGGACTTTGTAAAATTTGTATCTGGTCGGTTTGGCCTTTGTTAAAAGATCGTTTATATATAAGACTTTCCACTTTTCCTTTGTTTTACTGCTTGTATTCACAAAGGTTGGAATGCCTTAGCACAAAATAATAAGGTTGTGTTCGAGGGTTCGAACAAACCTTGCCTTTATTTCCCTTCCGGGTTAAGGCATTATTGGGGCTCAGTGTTACCGAAGTTTTTTTCCGAAAGTATTGTAACTTTAAGATTCTGTCGAGGGTATCCTTTAGAACCGGTTGTGAAAGAATTTTTTATTTTTCAAAGGCCTATATTTGTTATGGGTTTCAAATATCTCCGAATCGCGTTAAAATTGGTTGTAACCTTTTAGTTCGGGTGTAGCACAGTTCCGCGTTAAAATTGGTTCCAAGCTTGTCTAAGATAACAGTCCCCGAGTGGGTATGGTCGTGGCCTTTAAAATTCGAGGATTGCCTGAGAGGTCTTACGCCCTCGACGTTCAATAGTTTGATCTGTTCGAGTTGATTTTTTGGATGGGATTTGCCGAGTGTGGGAGTGATTATTCGAACTCTTGTTACAATCGGCCCTTAGGCTCGTTTCCATAATAGATCGAAAGTATGGGGTGTAAAGTGGAAGTTTTTCCAAGACACTAGATAGTTGCAAGGAAAGTACTTCTCTTTATTCTTGTCAAAAATAGTCACACAAGCGTACATGTTTTATGTCAGGGCTCGAACAATCTATGTGGGCACGATTCATTTTGACCATTTGGCCTTTACAATAAATCCTACCTATTGAAACCCTTTCATTTAAAAATAATTTCCTTTCTAGAACAATTCGATATCCGAGGGTAATCCCCCGTAGTATTCGAGGTTGACTATAGAGAAATCTCGGATACTATAAACACAATCTTTGATACTGATTCGTGATCGGCCTTCAATTCTAAGTTATCACGATCCATTGTTGCCTCGTTATAAACCTAGTTTAAAACTCCAATTGGGACAAAAATGGTTAAAGGGAAAAAGAGTGCAACGAGTGCTTTCAAACCTAAAGGCTTCATGCGGCTCCTTGTCGATAACTTGTAAGTGTTAGTCAAAAATAGAAAGAATTTAAATGGGGTGATACCTCAGTATTAATGCTATTTTAGATGAGTCTCGTTCCAATGTTTGGTAGTTATTCTCCTTCTAACGTTCCGAACTTATAGGATCCTTTCCCTGTGAACTCGAAAATTTGGTACGACCCTTCCCAGTTCGGACCCAATTTTCCTTTATTTGGATTTTAGGTATTTAATGTGACATTTTTCACTATCCGACACTGAAATATTGAAGGTTGGACCTTCGATTATAATATATTTCGATTCGTTGTTTCTAGGCAGCCAATCAAACAAAGTCAGCTTTATGTCGTTCATCTAATACCTCCAGGCACGTATTCATGGCCTCGTCAATCGATTCCGTCATCGCATATTGGAATCTGAGCTTGGCTCCCCAACTTCAACCGGTATTAAAGCTTCGACGCTATAAACCAAAGGGAATGGGGTAGCCCCGGTATTGAACTTTGAAGTTGTGCGATACGCCTACAGAACTTCGTGTAGGATTTCTCTCCATTTTACTTTGGTGTCAGTCAAACTTTTCTTGAGGTTTTGTATTATGGTTTTGTTGGTTGATTCAGCATGGCCATTCCCACTAGGGTGATACGGTGTTGATAATATCATTTTGATTTTGAAGCCTTCAAGAAATTTGGTCACTTTGCTACCGATAAACTGTTTTCTGTTGTCACATGCAATTTCAGATGGTATTCCGAATCGACATACGATGCGGTCCCAAATGAAGTTTATGACTTCTTTCTTCCTGACTTTCTGGTAGGCATGTGCTTCAACCCACTTAGAGAAATAGTCAGTCATAAATAAAATAAATTGAGCCTTACTTGGTGACGATGGAAGAAGGACGATGATATCTATCCCTTACTTCATGAACGGCCATGTGGATAAAACCGAATGCACCAGTTCCCCGAGTTGATGAATCATTAGAGCGTGTCTTTGGAATTTATCACATTTCTGCACAAACTCCTTCGCATCTTTTTTCATATCAACCAAGTAATAGCCGACTTTGATTACCTTTCGAACCAGTGGTTCGGCGTCTGCGTGGTTCCTGCATGTGCCTTCGTGGACTTCCCTCAAAACATACTCGGTATCTCCCAGTCCCAAACATATTTCTAGCGGGCCATCAAACATCCTTCTGAGCAAGGTTCCATCTTCGGACATGCTAAATCGAGATGCCTTCGTGCATAGGGCCCTCGATTCCTTTGGATATGAGGGAAGTTTTCCATTCTTCAAATACTCTATGTATTTATTTCTCCAATAGCAGGTCAATCTTGTGGAGTTTATCTCGGTGTGGCCTTCTTCGACCACTAACATCATGAGTTGTACGACAACCCTCGGATTGAGTTCGTTGTCTTCGACTGATGACCCTGGGATTGCGAGAGCATCATCTTCGCTATTTAGGTCTCGAGGCACATATTGCAAAGTCCATTTCTTAAATTGGTGTAGAGTTAGTAGTAGCTTATCTAGGTATCTTTGTATTCGTTCCTCTCGAACTTCAAAGGTTATGTTAACCTTATTCACATTGAGGAGGGAGTCGCATTTGGCTTCGATCACCTCTGTTGTCAAGTCTTGGCTAGTTCGAGACCTGCAATCATGGCCTCATATTCGTCCTCATTATTAGTCAAATATACAGTTCTAATAGATTGTCTAACTACGTTACCTTTGGGCGGTTTTAGAACAATGCCGAGTTCGGACCCCTATACATTCGAAGCACCATCCGTAAAGAAGGTTCAGATCCTCGAAGATGCACCCGAGTTGACTAATAATTCCCTTTCAACCTAGGGCACTAGGGCTAGCGTGAAGTCTACCAAGATTTAAGACTTGATGGTTGTTCGGGATCGATACCCAATATCGTACATGCTGAGTTATACGGCCCATTTGGGCAGTCGTCCTGAAAACTCGGGTTTATACCAAATACTTTGAAGAAGATAAGTTGTTACAACACATATGGGATGATATTGAAAGTATGGTTTTAGTTTCCTAAAGGCACTTATCAAAGCGAGTGCTAATTTTTCTAGAGGGGGATACCTAGTTTCGGCTTCACCTAGTGTCCGACTAACATAATAGATAGGGAATTGTGTACCTTGTTCTTCTCAGAATAGGAGTCCACTTACATCTATCTACTATACTAACATATATAAGTAAAGTTGTTCGTCTTCCCTCAGTGTGTGCAGCAGCGGTAGGCTCAACAAGTACCGTTTAAACTCCTCCAAGGCTTGTTGGCATTACCAAAAGAATAGATCGCTCTTACCAGAGGACCTCGAGATGAATCGCCCAGGGCGGCTATGCGCCCTATTAACCTTTGTAAAACATTTACATTGTCTACTACCGTGATATCCTCGATAGCTTTGATTTTGTCGGGGGTTGATCTCGATTTCTCGATTGAATACCATGAAGTTGAGAAATTTTCCAAAGCCGATCCCGAATGCAGATTTTTCTGGGCTGAGCTTCATGTTGTATTTCTTCACTGAAAGTTTCCTGCAAACGCTTCAAATGGTCCTCTACTCGTAAGGACTTAACTAGCATATCATCACTATAAACTTCTATAGATTTACCTATTTGTTCTTCGAACATTCAGTTTACTAGGCGTTGATTGGTTGCACCTGCATTTTTTAATCTGAAGGGCATTACATTATAGCGGTAGGTACCATACTTAGTGATGAACAAGTCTTTTCCTAGTCTTCAGGGTTCATCCGTATTTGGTTATACCCGAAATAGGCATCGAGAAAACTGGGGATCTCATGGCCGGCCATGGCATCGATTATGCGATTGATATTAGACAAAGGAAAAGAATCATTGGGGCATGCTTTATTTAGATCTTTGTAATCTACACACATTCTAAGTTTGTTTCCCTTATTAGGGACTACTACTACATTCTCTAACCATTCGGGATATTTTACTTCCTGGATGGACCTTATTTTGATAAGTTTGGTTACCCCATCTTTGACGAAAGCATGTTTAACCTCGGATTGTGGCCTTCCTTTTTGATTCACTGGGTGAAATTTTGGGTCCAAGCTCAGTTTATGGGTGGTAATTTCTGGTCGCATCCCTGTCGTATAAATATGGGACCAAGAAAAGCAATCCATGTTAGTTTTAAGGAATTGAATAAGTTTTCTCCTGAGCTTGGGGGCTAGCTCCTTGCCTAGGTATAGCTTTCGCTCGGGCTGAACTGTTCCACCGTTAACTTGGTGACATCGGAATTATCGAGGACTATAAAGGATCGAGGAACCCCGTAGACATCATCCTCGTTAGTCGCCTTATTCTCTGATTGGGTCGAGGACGGTGTGTGTGATTGTTGTTTGACCTCATGTTTTCCCTTCGAATTTGGCCCTTTCATTGATGAAATCGCCGGTATCGGTATCACTTCGTCAACGAAAAACATTTCCTTGACGTCAGGTTGCTCCCATAGACTGTTTTTACTCCCTCTGGCATCAGAAACTTTAGAAACTGATGAAGAGTCGAGGGTACTGCCCTTACGTTGTGGATACATGGTCTCCCGAATAAGGCATTATACCTCATATCTCCCTCGATCATATGGATCTTCATTTTTTGGATGGTCTCTACCACGTTTACCGGCAAAGTTATCTCGCCTTTGGGGGTTTCACATGCCATGTTGAATCCATTTAGTACTCGGGCTGTGGGCACAACCTGATCTTGTAGGTCGAGCTATTCTACGACCCTTGATCGGATGATGTTGGTCGAGCTACCTGGATCAATTAAAACACGTTTTACTTGAGTCTGATTCATAAGAATAGATATTACCAATGCGTCATTGTAGGGTTGTACGATCCCTTCTGCATCCTCATCATTGAAAGGCAAGGTTCCTTCGGGTACGTAATCCCGAGTTCGCTTCTCCTTTGTGATCGACACCTTGGTGCATTTTAAAACTGACCCTTGAGGAATATTGACCCCTCCAACGATCATGTGAATCACGTGTCTTGGCTCTTCTTGCACGTCCTGTCTATTTGAATCTCTTCTTTTGAAATGATTCTTGGCCCGATCGCTTAAGAATTCCCGAAGGTTCCCCTCATCGAACAACCTGGCTACCTCCTCCATTAGTTGTCTGCAATCTTCCGTTTTATGGCCATGAATGCCATGATACTTGCACATTTGGTTAGTATTTCTTTGGGTGGGATCGGTCTGTAGAGGTTGAGGCCATCTAGTATCCTTGATACGTCTGATGGATGATACGATGGCGGATGCATCTACATTGAAGTTATATCCTGACAATCGCGGTGCTTCTTTGGGCCCGACATCCCTGTCGAAACCACTCTTACTCATGAATCCCTATGAACTTTGACCTAGGTAATTTCTCCTCTCAGTCCAAGCAGAGTTTCACCCCGATATGGTGCCTCTACGGTCTTCATTATATGGTTGGTATCGATCTCTATTGACCTTGGTTCTCAGTTGATATCCTTTTTTATTCTATCCACAGGCCTACTATGATAAACGGACCCGGAAGGAGCCCCCAGTTGATCATCCTCGACCATGATCTTTGACCGATGTTGATTGTGTACATCAGCCCAAGTGACAGTTGGATATTCGATCAAATTTTGCTTTAACTGATGTGGAACTATGAAACTCTGAATATTGAGACGTTGAGTAAAAGCCTGAACAGCCCAATCGTCAGTGACCGGTGGCAAATCTATTTGTTCCATTTGGAATCGAGATACGAATTCCCTAAGCATCTCGTTGTCCTTTTGCCTTACCTTGAAAAGATTCAACTTTCTTGTTGCGACCTTAATGGCTACGACGTGTGCCTTTACAAATAAGTATGCAAGCATAGCAAACGAGTCAATAGAATTAGGCAGTAAATTATGATACCATATCATAGCGGCCTTCGATAAATTCTCCCAGAATATTTTTAGCAAGACGGATTCGATCTCATCATCTTCCAAGTCATTTCCTTTAATTGCATACGTGTATGAGTTGACGTGTTTCTTTGGATCAGTCATCCCATTATACTTAGGGATCTCGAGCATACAGAACTTCTTGGGGATTGGCTTCGGAGCCGCACTTGGGGGAAAGGTTTTTGTACAAACTTTTTAGAGTCTAGTCCCTTTAATATCGATGGTGCCCCCGAGATTTGATCGACCCTGGAGTTATACGTTTCCACCTACTTATCATTTTCCTCGATCATCTTTTTCGCTGTCTCAATTCGCTTCCTCAGTTCCTCGAGCATCTTTAAGATAGCGGGATTGGTCTCTGATTCCTTCTCATTCGATTTCCTCGAAGCTAATTTGACCTTGTGTAGAACTTCCTGGGATGGCTCGAATTCAACCCTGCTTGGCATGTGGTTTTGATATTGGCGCTAACCTATTGCTACCTATTGGGCCTGTTGCATTTCACAGATCACCCGTAGGATGATCCCGTCATCTTCACCGCCATGTGCTTTCTGAGTAGCTAATTGGGTACCCCCCACGAACGTTGCTTTTAGGATCGACGACCAAATTTTCATTGATGGCTACATGCAAACTGACATCGATTGGATCTACAGCCGGGACTACATAGAGGCCAGCAGGGGGTACAACATTTTCTGGTGCAATGTTCTCTTTTTCGTTGTGGTGGCCGAGATCATTGTCAATGTGTTGAGGTGGTAATTGAGAATTTGACATTTTTTTAATCCTCTAATCGAAGACAGTTCAAAGAACAAGTGAAAAATAGTGTGTGTTACAAAATTTGTACCAGGCATAAAAATGGATAACAATTGAATTTATATTGTGATTTTAAGGACACGTGATTTTACTTGAAACAAACTGAGAGAAAATGTAAATTGATATTGAAATTTAATAAAAATAAAGCAAACCGAATGAGATGTATAGCTTTGATCCTCGAGCTAGATCGCCTTTGAATCAAATAAATATCTTACTGGAAAGTATGAACAAAATAACAGAGTATTGAGAGCTTAGGAAGATGGTATATTGCTTTATGTAACATGAATATGATGTGTCTTACAAATTATCAAACCCTCTTTTATATAGTAGGGGAGTCCCACCCTTAATTCAATCCCAAATATGGTAAGAAATCTCATGATTAGCAGATTTATCGGTCTCTTCTTGATACGTACCGAGATTTTTTGCAGTGATCCTTGCCCGATCGCAGATATCTTGGCTTTCTGTTATTTGGTAGGCTTTCCTCGATTTTGCTCGATCTCTATCTCGCCTGGTCTCGAACTCGATCGGTCTCTAAGTCACAAGCTTAGCCATCTAACTTTGTATCTTGGTTCGGTATGACTGTTTAACCAAAAAGTGAAACTTCGGTCAAAGCTTTATTTTAGAAGAACTCGGGTTACTGATAATCAAAAATGAATAAAGGAAACTGAGTTTGCTAATGATAGGATAAAGAGAAGAAAACAAAGTAAACCAGTATATTCAGATGATCTATTTTGTCCTTACAAATGACCAGTCTTCTCCTTTTTATAGCTATCTCTAAGATATACGTTTTGCCTTTGTCATAATAAAGCTATTATAGATAATTAAAGGCATTAAATGCTACGTTATATAATCATTGTAATTTCATACAGATTCTCTAACATTTTCAGTATTTAATGCTTTTAAATACTGTATATGTACTCTCTTATGCGGTCAGATTCATTCTCCTTAATTCTTGGATTTAAAAAGGTACGAGCATCGTGTTTTTTGAATATCTGATCGTGCCTATACTCGTATCTGTTTCGACTCGTGCCTCTTTTCTAAGCATCATTCTTTGACCAGCCTTTGTGTCATGACATGTCATTTTTCAATCAATTCAATATATATAAACTCAATTTTTCCCAATACATATAGTCCCCCCACTTGCCATTTATTCATCAATTGAATATTTTGGAAGTGAATTTTATTAGAGCGGGAATATTTGCCGCCATTAATACTATTATAGAATCGACGCTTCAATTGTCACTTCCATTTAATGATTATTACACGTGGCATCTTTTTGTTGATTCTGCGACTTTGCATCACTTTTTAAGGCTCTTTTACGGTTTCGCCAATTACGAAGCAACAGTTCTCATTATGACCTTTCCATTATTGTGCCTCTTCCTTTGACGGTTGTTTCTTAGTATAAATATAATTTTCATCTTTGTCTTCCTCACATAAAGTTCAAAGTTTTCAGAATATTCAATCCTTGTTCTTCATCTTCCTCGTATTGTCATGTCTTCGTCAAACCCTAACCCTAGGAGAATCTCCATAGTCGATAACTTTCCTCTTGCCACTAGTAGGAGAAAAAAAGGAGGTAGACTACGTAATTTAAGGTCTTCATCCATACGTGGTTCTTCTCTTCATTCGTCTAGTTCCAGTCCTTCTTCTAGAACCATATGTTCTCTTTCTCAAAGGTCTTCTTCTAGAGGTAAGGAACCTTCTGAACCTCTTCGAGAACCTTCAGTAGAGGAAATAGTTCCTGCGGAACTATATTTTTACAATGACAGAGAGTCCTTTAGAAACCAAGTGTCCTCTTTGGATCGTGCTGATATCTACCCAACTACGATTACTGAAAGTCTGATTTCTTTAGTTCGTAAAGCCATTGGAGTCATGACTTCCCTATTATAATTCCCAATGCGAATCAAAGAATCACCTTCTATTTATTTGGGTTTTCTTTCATTTATACATACCCTTTCACATTAGGTTTCAAACCTGCTATTGACCCTGTTATCCTCTAATTCTGTCATTTTTCAACATCTGTTTAGGTCAAATTGGTTACATAGTATGGATGGTTGTTGCCTGTTTGAGGCATTTGACTAACATGGCCGGTGTGCCTTTCACTTTTGCCCATTTAATTCACCTTTACTCTCCTAGACTCTTTCGCCAAGGTGTTTTTACTTTAGTAGCAAGGAGCAAAAGAGTTCTGGTCAGTCCAGAAGATGACAGAGATTGTGGTTGGTGCACCAGGTTTGTTGTTGCCCCCACTGTTGGTTTAGTAGGTGACAAAAATGTTTCCTTCCCTCAGAAGTGGAATTTTGCACGTAAGTTTTCTTTTTAATAACTTTCTCGTTCCTTTTTTTCCTCAATTTTGATAATCATTATCCTAATTTTCCTTTTCTTTTCCAGCAACCATGGGAATTGTTAATAAAATTCCTAGTTTCCGTGGTTGGGTAGGAAAATTGTTGAATACAACCCCAATGGAGGGTAGATCTGGGAAAGTTCTTTCCCAACGATTTGTTTGGAAAGTGAAAACTCATGGTAAGAGATTTTTTTATAACTCTTTTTTATTGCTTTTTCCAGAACTTATTGTAATCCTTTTTTTATAAGGATTTGCCATTCGAGGGATTAGTGTTGAGGCGGTTGTAGCTTATCGTATTTCTTTGGAAAGGACCAAAGAGATAATTTTGGGCTCTTCATCGAAAAGAAAATATGAAGTTGACCAAGACTCTGAAGAAGAGGAAGATGGGGGTTCCTTGGTGAAAAGGCCACGAGCTCGTAGACGAATTATTTCTGATGATAAAGCATCTCCCCCTCATTATGTTCCTCTTACCGAGTTTGTTGAAGCCCCGATGACGATTCCCGATGATGATGTTCCCGCTGTTGCTCATGATTCTGTTGAGCAACTTTTTGACCGCGGGTTGGTAGTGAAAGCTTAGGTCTGATTTCTGATGAAGCACACATTGCTTCTTTTTCTACTCCTGTTCCTGTGATACTTCCTTTACCGGTCGTGGCTGTTACAGTTCCTCCCTTTTGACTGTTTCTACAGTTCCTCCCTCAACAGTTCCTCCTCCAACTGTTCATTGCACTGAGGTTGGTTCCTCAAGTAAGGATAAAGCTATAAGGCAAGTCACCATTGAAGTTCCTGCTGAGGGTAACCTTTTAAGGAAATCAGGTCAAGCTAACATATGGCTAAAGCCTTTGATTGGTCCAATTGAAACAGCTAAGCTTGCTAGCCATAGTTCTTTGACCTTGATGAACGATATAGTGCACGCTTCTTTAAAGGTATCCCTTTTTCAAGTTTTACTTTACCTTTTTTCTATTTTCAAGGTTTTCATTTTTCCCCTATCTTTTTTAGGTCAATCTAATTGGCACGGAGATGATGAAGAGAGTTACCCTCTCAGAGAAATTAGTGCGTCACTACCAAATAGAGGCAGATAATTAGAAGGAACAGTGTGAAAGTCTTCAAATCGACGGGAAAACATTAGAAGAAAGTAAATGTACCTTAGAGCAGCAGGTATGGGCTCTGACTTCAGAGTTGCCGGTTGAAAAAGCTTCTTCAAATCAAGCAGGTAAGGAAAAGGCTCATCTAGAAACCTCTTTTTCCGAGCAACTTTCCAAGGCAAGTGAAGAAATCAGAGAGTTCAAGTCTCTCTTTGGTGAAAAAGAAGCATATGCTGGTGAACTTGTGCAGACTTTAACTCAAACTCAAGAAGACCTCCGGGAATCTTCTGAAAAAGTTCGTTCCTTAGAGAGTTTCAATGCTTCTTTTCAAACTTCCTATGATTCTGCGTTGGCTGAAAATGAGAAGCTAAAAAGTGAAATTGCTGACTGGGAAAGAGATTACGAGATCCTTGACGACAAAATCGCAATTTAAGTGAGTTGGGCGTTTTTAAATTCTCGCCATGACACCCTTGTTGAAGTGAGCCAAGAGAATTTTAATTTGGAATCTGAGTTGGCCAAAATCAAAGAGACTATTGAGAAGACTTAGCAGTGTCAAGATTTTCCTTCTCCCGCGGCTGAAACTTCGAGTCAAGTTGAACCCGCTCCTGCTGATGATCCTACGAGTCAAGTTGAACCCGTTCCTGCTGATGATCCTACTTTCGTTCCTTCTTCAACTCCTTAGTGACAAATCAATAATGTGTGATTTTTTTTTTCTTTTTTTCTTTCTTTGGTGAAATACGGTTGTAACCCTTGGTCCTTTTTGAGGGTTTTGGAAACATTAAGTCCCCGGACCTTTTTCAGGATATTTTGTATAAGCAACATTTATGACTAAGGTCATACTTAGTCTTAAGCTTTTTTTAATTTTAAGAAGTTTTTGCAGCTATTTTTGAACTTCTATTTTATTTATTCTTGCCTTTATATTTGAAGGACTTACTGATACTTGCATTTTTATTTTGCAAAATGCTTTTTTTTACCTCATGAATACTTGAATAAATTATGAATTTTATAAAAGATGGCCCTTTTATATGCCAACATTTAATGAAGAAGACGTCTCAACTTCATAATGGTGTTAATGTACGATTAAAGAAATAGGAATACACATGTTTTTTGGAGTAACTTTGGCAAGTTTTCATTTGAACTTTGTCAAGCTTTAAATAACATATTACATGTATTTGAGTAACTTCTATAACTTTTTCATAACTATTTTTCTTATAACAAATTTCAAAAAAGGAAATAAAACACAAGGTTTTTATTTGTAACATGTTTCAGTATTGTGAATAATACACAAGGTTTTTATCACATTGACTTTTAAACTAACTAAAATAAAGCAGGTTTTTCTCTGGCTTTGGCTCGTAACTTTGCTCTGCACATGACGTTTTGCTCAGCACTTGATTATTTCAATGAGATTACTTTTTAGGCTTGAACTTTTCATTATTTCTCAATATTCTTTGCCTTCTTTATACATTTGTCTATGTATATATCATATAGTCCCCCAAGTGTTTGAGCTTTTAAGTATGAAGTCTCGAGCACTTGACCATTCCTCTTATTTGGTCCTTTTCCTGTAAAGGATTAAAACATACGGGACTCGGAGGTACGATTATAGATGAAGATTGCTTAACCCGTATCAATTTCTATTAGAATAGGTGTAACCCTAGATCGAGAATTTTAATTTATTCCACGTGCCTTGCAGGTTGTGATTCACCATTTAGTACGGGTCAATTTTTTGCCAATCATCTAAAATCGTTAGTAAAATTTTAACAATTCAAAAACAAAAAATTTAAAATGAGGATACCTGCCCGTGGGTACTCCTTAGAAATAATATCTCTTTATGTGAACGGCATTCTAGTGTGAGGGTAATATCTTGCCTTCCATTTTTTCCTGTTCGTATGCTCCTTTCCCCGCAATGCCATGAATCTTGTAAGGTCATTCCCAAGTTAGACTTAATTTTCCCGCATTAGCTGCCTTCGTGGATTGAAAAACTTTCTTGAGAAAGAAGTCCCCAATCTTGAAGTATCTTAGTCGTGCTTTTCGATTGTAATATCGTTCCATGACTTGTTTTTGTGCTACAATTCTTATTAATGTAGCTTCCCTTCTTCCTTCAAGTAAGTCAAGGTTTATGCATATTTCTCTTCATTAGATTCTTCTGATGCTTGTTTATACTTTATGCTTGGTTCCCCTATCTCAACCGGAATTAAGGCTTCAGCTCGGTACACCAATGAGAATGGTGTTTCACCTGTGCTTGTTTTTATTGTCGTACGATATGCCCATAAAACACCAGGTATCATTTCTGGCCAATTGCCTTTAGATTCTTCTAATCGCTTCTTCAAATTGTTGACAATGACTTTATTTGTTGATTCAGCTTATCCATTACCCACTGGATGGTAAGGCGTGGACGTAATCCTCTTGATCTTCCAACTTTGAAAAAATTTTGTGATTTGTGCACCTATAAATTGTGGCCATTATCACACATGATTTCCTTTGGTACACTGAATCGACATATGATATTTCGCCAAATGAAATTTCTAACTTCCTTTTTGTTGTACCTGTTTAAATACTCCTGCTTCTACCTATTTAGTAAAGTAGTCAGTGAGTACAAGTAGGAATTTTACCGGTCATTTTGCTTGTGGTAGTGGACCTATGATATCCATTCCCATTTCATAAAAGGCCACAGGGCAATGACTGGATATAACAGCTCTGCAGGTCTATGGATGTTGTTACCATATCTTTGGCACTTATCACATTTAATCACCAAATTCTCCGCTTCCTCTTCCATTTTAGGCCAATAATAGCCTGCTCTAATCATGGTTCTTACCAGTGATCTTCCTCCTGCGTGATTTGTACAATGCCCCTCGTGTATTTCTCTCATTACATATTCCGTTTGAGAAGGCCCGAGGCACCTTGCCAGCGAACATTTTTCGATAAAGATTACCTTGCTTTAAATAATATCGAGCAGCCTTTTTTCGAAGCACGTGAGCTTTTTTCTAGTCTTTAGGGATGGTACCATACTGCAAAAAAACGACAATCTCGTTTCTCCAATCCCAAGTTAAATTATTGGAATTTACCTCATTTTTCTCTTTATCGATTGCCAAATGAAACAAATGAATTACAGAAGCAGTTTCATCGATCGCCATGTCTGCCGCAGATGCGAGATTGGCTAGGGCATCTGGTTTGACATTTTCATCTCTTGGTACCTGTGTGACTTTCCGGGTTTGAAATTGTCTAATCAAATCCAGTACCTTTTTTAAGTATTGTTGCATTCGTGCTTCCCTTGATGTATAAGTCCCCAACATTTGGTTAAGTACGATCTGCGAATCGCTTTTGATTACAATTTGATTAATGCCAAATTCTCGTGCCAGTTCCAAACCTGTAATCACAAATTCATACTCTGCCTCATTGTTAGTTATTGAATGGCATTTTATGGTTTAACGGATGTTTTCACCTGTAGGTGGAACCAAAATAACTCTTAAACCTGCTCCATTTACGTTAGATGATCCGTCAGTAAATAAGGTCCAAATTCCTGGATTAGACCGGTTAAACACCTGTAATTCTTTTTCTGTTTCTAATTGCATATCTTGGCTAAAATCAGCCAACAAATCTGCTAACACCTGAGATTTTATTGCGGTTCTAGGCTGGTAAGTGATGTCATATTCACTTAATTCTATAGCTCATTTGGCTAATATTCCTGACAACTCTTGCTTGTGTAATATATTGCGTAATGGATAAGCAGTTACTACGGCAATAGGGTGACATTAAAAATAAGGCCTTAATTTTCTAGATGACATGATTAGTGCAAGTGCAAGCTTTTCTAATTGAGGATACCGCGTCTCAGCATCTAATAATGATTTTCTGATATAATAAATTGGAGATTGTTTACCTTGGTCTTCACGAACTAAAACAGCACTCACCGCTACTTCTGAGACGACAAGATAGATGAGCAATCTTTCTCCAACCTTTGGTTTTGCGAGCAAGCGGATTTGATAGGTATGTCTTCAAATTTTTAAGTTCATATTGACACTCCTCAGTCCATTCGAACTGATCTTGCTTTTAAGAGCTGAAAAGAATTTAAAGCACTTTTCTGATAATTTCGAAATAAATCTCCCCAAGGCTGCAATTCTTCATGTCAACCTATGTACTTCTTTTTTACTTGTCAGTATGTCAGGGATTTCTTCAATGTCTTTAATCTGTGCGAGATTCACTTTTAATACCACGGTTAGAAACAAGAAAACCCAAAAACTTACCTGATGCAACACCGAATGCACATTTCTTAGGATTTAATTTCATGTTGAATTTCCGCAAGATCTGAAACGTATATGACAAGTGCGATATATGATCCCCTGAATGTTGAGTTTTGACGAGCATATCGTCTATGTAGACCTCCATAGTTTTTCCAAAAACATTTTGGTCACCAGTCTTTGATATGTTCCACCAGCATTTTTTGAGACCAAAAGGCATTACTTTATAACAGTAAGTCCTCTTGTCTGTCTGTTATAAATAAAGTTTTTTCTTCATCTATAGGATCCTTTTTGATCTGGTTGTATTCTTAATACACATCTAAAAAGTTTAACAACTCATGTCCTGCAGTAGCATCAATTAGTTGATCTATATGTGGTAATGGAAAAAAATACTTAGGACAAGCTTTGTTAAGGTCTGTGTAATCTATTCAAACTCGCCATTTACCATTCGTTTTCGGTACCACAACAGCATTAGCTAACCAATTATGATATTTTACCTTGCGGATAGACCCAATCTTTAATAATTTTTGGACCTCATCCTGAATCACCTGATTTTTGAAAGTTCCTTGCTTTCTTATCTTTTGTTGGACAAGTGGATATGATGCGTCTTCATTTAACTTGTGAGTCATTAGCTTCGGTGGTATTCCTGTCATATCAGAATGGGACCAAGCAAAACAATCCACATTAGTTTTCAAAAATTCAATCAACTTACCTTTCATGTCTTGGCTTAGGTTGGCCCCTACGTAGACTTTCCTTTCAAGCCATTGTGTAAATAATACTACAGCTTCTAGTTCTTCAATTGTTGTTTTGATATTTTCATTTTCCTCTGGTTCTTGAATGGCATCGGGCCTCGAGTCCACATCTATTCGCCCTTGTTCAGTTGAGGTTTGTGTTGTGGTACCCTCAACTGGATTCTACAACTTCTATTTTTCTTTGTTTCTCGTACTTGAATCTGCTACGGAGTTGATGATCCTGGATGTATGTTGATCCCCATGGATTTGATATATTCCCCATGGTGATGGAAATTTAATAACTTGATGTAAGTTTGACGGAATGGCATCCATCTCGTGGATCCATGGTCTCCCGAGAATCATATTGTAAGTCATCTCCATATATACCACTTGAAACTTTGTATCTTTGACAACTCCTTCTGCGAATGTAGTAAGTATTACCTCCATTTTTGTCACGACACTGGAATTATCGAATCCAGACAAAGTATGCGCCTTTTGTACTAATTTATCTTCAGCTTGCATTTCGTGTAGTACTCTTAGCAGAATAATGTTCACGGAACTACCTGGATCAATCAAAACTCGTTTCACATTAGTATCATATACAAGTAGAGATATTACAAGTGCATCGTTATGTGGAGTTAATATGCCATCCGCATCTACATCATCAAACGTAATACTTTCTTCCTCTAAGATATGTCGCACCTGCTTTCCATGGGTAATGGTGACTTTGGAAACTTTATTGGTTGTTGTGTATGTCACATCGTTGATTTTTTCACCTCCGCTTATAACATCAATGGTTCTTTTGGGAGAAGGAGGTTTAGTGTGACGACCCAAAGGGTCATCACCGTACTTCTTCCTTTTTTCGAGCTTCCGAGGCCTTGAAAACCTCACTTTTGGTTGCCTCGATTTGTGTGCGTAGTCCGGGCGCGAAGCCGGAAAATTTTTATGTTAAAATATATGAATTCTGTGAAAAATTTGAAGAATTATAATATTAATATTGATATAGTTGACTTTGGTCAATATTTTGGGTAAACGGACCCGGACCGGTGATGTGACAGTCCCGGGAGGTCCGTAGAAAAATATGGGACTCGGGCATGTGCCCGTAGTCGAAATCCGAGGTCCAGAACCCCAGTAAAAGAATTTTTCTGTTAAATTATTTTTTGAAATTATTAAGGAAAAATGAAAATGAAAATGAGTTGGAAAATATAGGTATCGGGCTCGTATTTTGGTTTCGATGCCCGGTACAGGTCTTAAATATGCGTTAAGCGCTTTCTGTAAAATTTGGTCGAAAACGGACGTCGTTTGACGTGTTTCGGACCTAAAAATCTAAAGTTAAAGGTTTATGAAGTTTGAAATGAAAAATAATGATTTTGGGGTTTGATTTATTGAATTTGATGTTATTTTGGCGATTTGATCGTTCGAGCTAGTTCGTAGGATGTTATTGAGTTAGTGTGTGTGTTTGGTTGGGAGCCCTGAGGGCTCGGGAGTGATTCGAAGGTGGTTCAGGGTGGTTTTGGCCTTAGGATTGTTGCAGAAAATGTTGTGTGTTGTTGCCCAGTTCTTTCTTCTATGCGATCACATAGCATTCCCCGCGATCGCATAGTGTAAACTTCAAGGGTCCAGTTTTGTCCTATGCGAACGCATACCCCTTCCGCGTTCACACAGTGTTTACCTAAGAAGCCCAAAAATTTCCTCTACGCGATCGCATTTGTCCCTTCGCGATCGCAGAGCATTGTCACCTCTACTCTATGTGATCGCATTCCTTGCCCCGCGATCGCATAGAGCATTTTTGCCCAGTGATTTTAAATACCCAAAACAGTGTCATTACGGGATTTTTCATAAAATTTCACACGAGCTCCCCCCTTAAACCCTCCATAGACGAAATTCAAGCTCTCCTTCCTCCATAACTCCTTGGGTAAGTAATCTTAACATCATTCCCTCATTATTTCTTCATCTAATTACTAAAATCCTAGCCTAAAAACATGAAATCAAGGTAGAAATTAGGGCTTTTAGGTAGAGTTAGGTTTTTGGGAATTTTGGGTGATTCAACCTCAATTTAGGGTCGAATCTTAAAACAAATTACATATTTGAACTCGTGGGGTTATGGGTGATTGGAATTTGGTCCGAGCCTCGAGTTTGGACCATGTGGGCCCGGTGTCGGATTTTGCTATTTTTGGAAGAATGATGGGAATTTCATTTCTAGACTATGGGACTATGTTTTTGAGCTCTTATCGATACTATTGAATCGAATTGTGCTTAGATATCATTGTTTCGGAGTCGGATTCTAAAGGAAAAGCGGTTTTAGAGCCTTGATTGCTATTTTCGAACTGAGGTAAGTGTTTGATCTAACTTTGGCCTGAGGGAATAGGATTAGAGTATCATAATTGCTATTTGCTAATTGATCGAGTCCGATGTATAGGCATGGTGACGAGTATCTATACACCGGAGTCTAGCATGACCGTGGGTCCTTGTTTGTACTTGTTTTTGAGATAATTTGGAACTCTTCTAAGCTAATTAATGATGACTACATAATGTGAAGAGTTTGAGGATAAATCATGAAATATTAATACTTTGGAGCGTTGGCTCGAATGATAAATACCACTGAGTAGGAGATGAAAGTATTGAAAGGAGTTGTGATTGATCCCTTGCCGGGATGGTTTAAATATACTGAATATTTTCCCTTGCCAGGATGTGAAAGCTATTAATGATGTTCCCTTGCCGGGACTTAGTTGTTAATTGTGTTATTCCCTTGCCGGGACATTTCTTATTATTGTTTATTTTTCTCTCGCCCGTTTGGTTGTGACTGCTATTTGGGTGAGGAAGAGTATTAACGCACGAAGGGTCCTTCCGTGCTATTTTTTATTATATTTGCACGAAGTGTCATTCTGTGCTATGCTTTGACTGTTTATGCACGAAGGGACATTTCGTGCTCTGATTTGACTAATATTGCACGAAGGGTCATTACGTGCCATGAAATGAGAGTTATGTGAGGGAAAGCACGAAGGGTGATGCCGTGCATTTTATTCAATTATTTTGGGTGAGGATGAGCGTAAAAGCATGAAGGTTGATGCCGTGCAACTATTGATTTTCTTATGCTTTGGTAGTTATTATTGTGCCTTGTCTCTTAATTACGCTGATGAATCTTATATTCAGATTGTAGTCCCCCACAGCATGTTTCCCTCCCTTTAACTGCCTAGTTCGGTATTTCTTTTCCTTCTATTGTATGTGTGTGTGTGTATATATATATATATATATATATATATATGTATGTATGTATAGAATTGTACAGGTTGATTTAGTAGTCCTGTCTAGCCTCGTCACTATTTCGTCGGGGTTAGGCCAGGCACTTACCAGCACATGGGGCCGGTTGTGCTGATGCTACACTCTGTGCATTTCTTTGTGCACATATCCAGGAGTAGCTTTCGGACAGCAGCAGTAGGATTTTTATCCGGGAGCTATCTTCAGTCCAGGGACTCTCGAGGTAGCCTAGCTGGCGTTCGCGGGCCGAAGTCACTTTCCTTTATTTGAGTTTGTTTTCATTGTTCCGAGACAGACACGTGTATTTTCTTTCATTCAGACTTGTATGCAGTACTCTTTAGTAGCCCGTAATCTAGTGACACCAGATTTTGGGTAGTGATGTGTTATTAAATTCCGCAATCGATTTTATTTTATTAAACTTAAAGACTTCCGCATTTATTTAATTATTTTCCAGTATATTATATTGTTGAGATTGGTTAGAGTATGTTAATGTTTGGCTGGCCTAGCTCCGTTAGTAGGCGTCATCACGACGTCCGATGGTGGGAAATCCGGATCGTGACATTTAGGGGGCTCCTGCATATTTTTCATGTATTCTTGCTTACCTTTCTCATAGAATAATTCGGTGAGATATCCTTGATTCAACAGATGACCAACTTCACCTTGTAGAAATCTACAATCTGTCATTTTATGACCATGATCATTATGAAATTCACACGAGTGATTAGGATTGTGCCTATTTGGATTTGGTCTCATTTCTTTTGGCCACCTCACCTTATCACCCATGCTTCTTAAAATAGCTAAGAGCTCGAAAGTGCTTACATTGAAATTATAACCACCAAATCTTGCCTTCAAGTTTCTATAATCATCTCGCGACTCTCGTGTGCTACGATCATTCCCAAACCTTGATGATGAGCCTGGCTCTCTATTCCTTGATCTATGATTATACCTTGAATTGTCATGTTTTTATCGTGAATCTTTTCCCGTTGGGTCCATATATGGTTTGTATCTATTTTTACCGGACCTTTTTTCTGTTTTTGCCCGTCTCGAACTCACATTTTCCTCTTTTTGAGATCGTGAGATAATATCTTCTTCTATCCTTAGATTTGTGCTATACCTATTGTAAATGTCATTCCGTGTTGTTGTTGGGAATTCACGAAGACTTTCCTTGAGTCGCCTCGTGGCATCTGAGCTTTTTTCATTCAAATTACTAGTGAAGGCTATAACTGCCCAATTATCTGATACTCGTGGTAACGTCATTCTTTTACGCTGGAACCTATCTACGAACTCTTTAAGCAACTCTAAGTCCCCTTGCTTGATTTTGAAAATATCTTCCATTCTTTTTTCGACTTTTTGAGCTTCCGAATGTGCTTTGATAAATGAATTTGCAAGCTCAGCAAAAGAATTTATGGAATTTTTGGGTAAGAGAGAATACCATGTTAATGCTCCCTTAGTGAGTGTTTCAACGAATTTTTTGACCAATACTGATTCAATTTCTTGTTTGGTCAAGTCGTTGCCTTTTACGCCAGTTGTGAATGCAATCCCGTGGTCTCGTGAATTAGTTGTTCCATCGTATTTTATAATATCGGGCATTTTGAATTTCTTTGGAATTGGGAGAGGAGCAGCACTTGGCTTTCAAGGTTGTTGTGAATATTTGTCCATATCTATCCCTTTGATTACAAGTGGTACTCCAGGTATTTGCTCTATGCAGTCACTTTGCTCCTTGAATTGTTTTTCAATGTTAATACTAAAGTTTGTAAATCAGAATTAACTAAGTTACCTGGTTCTCCATCTCGTGACTCGCTGGGGATTCCACCACTGCCCGAATTAGCAAGCCCGGAACGAGGATTTTCCAAAGTGTTGTTATTTGGAGTTGGTGTTGGTGGTGCAATAGGTAACTGACTGGCAAAGGCCTCAAGAGCATTGTTGACATGTTGAGTGATTAGCTTTTGCAAAGCTTCATTGATAGCATCATCGTTTTCAAATTGAGCATTTGCATTTAATTGAGATCTATCAGGAGTGCCTTCTCGAGACCGCCGAGGGGAGCTTTGTGGAGAAGGGATCGGGGTGCGATCATCTTGTGGATTCTTCTGGAGTTGATGGTTTTTTGGTTTCCTTGATTTCCTTGGTTGTTGTCATTAACGTTTGACATAGTTGTTGAAGCAAAAAAAAGGTTAGGTTAAGAAAGAACAGATTATCAGATTCCTGGTAACGGAACCAATTTGTTTAACCAAAAAGTGGAACTTCGGTCAAAGCTTTTTTTTTTAGAAGAACTCGGGTTACTAATAATCAAAAATGAATAAAGGAAATTGAGTTTTCTAATGATAGGATAAACAGAAGAAAATAAAGTAAACCAGTATATTCAGATGATCTATTTTGTCCTTACAGATAATCAGTCTTCTCCTTTTTATAGCTATCTCTAAGATATACGTTTTGTCTTTGTCATAATAAGGTCATTATAGACAATTAAAGGCATTAAATGCTACGTTACATAATCATTATAATTTAATACAGATTCTCTAACATTTTCAGTATTTAATGTTTATTAAATATTGTATCTGTACTCTTTTATGTTGTCAGATTCATTCTCCTTAATTCTTGGATTTAAATAGGTACGAGCATCGTGTCTTTTGAATATCTGCTCGTGCAACTGCTTGGGCCTCTGCTCGTATTTGTTGTGACTCGTGCCTCTTTGTTAATCATCATTCTTTGACCATCCTCCGTGTCATGACATGTCATCTTTCAATCACTTCAATATATATAAACTCAATTTTTCCCAATACAATGATATGGGGTCAAACCCTGGCCTGTCACGCCCAGGTCTCGATTAATCATAAAAAGGGGTAAGCTCGATTTTAACTGTATACAAAAACGAATCCAAATGTCATCTTTTAAAATAGATCGACAAGATCTGATAAGAAATTCCTCTATACAGATGTCAACTGGGATTCCATCTATTTGACGCGGCTGTGATTCTTTCTGCAGTTGAAGGAATTAGGATCTTAATAATTTCTATGGAGTAAGTGTGAAAATGAAAAAAAGTCAAGTAAAGAAATTTCTAAATACTTGACTAACTTTTGTCTTTGTTTGGAAGGCGAAGTACAAGGAGGAAAAATGAAGGCAATTCTCGTAATGACTCACTTACACTTTGTGGTGACTATAGTTAGATTACTGATAATACATGCATATATCTTTTAGAAGGAAAAGAGAATGTATTTCTCCACTTAGGGACGAATGTAGAGTAGCGTTGCCGGATTTATCTTAGCCTAGTATTTTTGACACGTAGTATAAATTTATGTGTAAAAATTACCACAAATGGTAGGTCTGAACCCGTAAGTTTAAAGACGCAATGGGTTCACTTCTAAAAACGTTACTCCCTACGGTCCACAATTAGTGACCAGTTTACCTTTAGCACTCATTAAAGAAATACGACCCCGTAGAGAAAAAAGATGTATTCGCTAAATTAACCTTAATTAATTGTTATATTGACACATTAGAATATGAAAATAAGGGCAAATTTTGAAAAAATAAAATTAATTTCTTCTTGATTATGTAAATTGATACTTATTTTTTACCAACATAAAAAAAAAAATTGATCACTTATTGTGAACCGGGGAGAGTAAAAAATTTAACTTCTAAGTTCGCATATGTCTCCACCTAAAGAGTTCCATTTAAATTCTATCATCGGGTTATTGAGTAGAACAATGCTTTCATCTTCATAGTCAGAGGAGGAACTAGGATAGTGGATATCACGTAGTAATTGGGCTTTGTGTTTATTTTTTTAAATATATATAAATATAATATTTAGACTAAAATTATTAAATTCGACTGAACTCGTATCTCGCCGTTGTTCATAATTTGGATTGGAGACTGGAGAGTGATCCTTAGATATAAGATTGACCTTAGCAAATATCATGATTATTTGTTAGCCATAAAAATATAACCATAAGGATTTGTGAAACATTGAAAGTTTTAGTGACGCTTTTAATGTTAACAATGAGAGTCAAAGCTCAAGTAAATTTGTGTATGCAAGACTACCCTTTTTCGTGTAAATTTATGGATATTTTCTCTCTTATTTCCTAAAATGTTTTCATTCTAATTAGAGCTTTACTTAGTCGTTTAGGGCCATAATTTACCAATTAGGTTAAGCACACAAAATATTCATGGTAGTTTCTCTATACCTGGGATATATATGCAGTGGCGGAGCCAAATAAAAGATTGTTACATTTGTCACTACACCACAAATTTTCTTATGTCAAGGGGATTCAACAACTTTAATTTATATTAAAAAAATTAGTTTACTCTTTTGCATAATGAATTTTAGGAGAGATTTAGTTGATTCCTCTTCGTTAAAGTTTAGCATAGTAGATATTAATGTCTTTAATAGGAGTCCAAATCTCAGGAAAAAAATATTTAGACAATATGCAAATAAAAAGAAAGATATATGTTGAAGACGTAATTAATTAAACTAGTCTCAAAGTATGCGCTTTACGCGTATACTCATATCCATGAATATATAATTTTTAAATAATAGAAAAATATTATTAAATGATATACTTTAGTTATACAATAAAAACTAAACAATGTATAAGTTCTTGAAAACAATAAAAGAAAGGACAATAAATAAATATTTTTTTCAAAAAAAAAAGATCAAATTATATTAAATTCTTAAAAGGTAATGTAAATAAAAGAGAAAAATAACTTTTCAAAATATAATCAAATTGTTTTTAACTACGAAAATTCATAACATAAATAAAAGAGGAAAATTTCTTTTCAAGAACCCTCAAACTCATATTAGACTAAGGAAATGCTTAAATTTTTATTTGGTAGAAAAAAGTTGGAGTATCTTGGTCTACAAAATGATGCTTCTAGTTTGTATGTCATTGTAATTTCACTTACTTGAAGGAGATGTATGAATAATTGTATCTCGATTTTATAAGTCTCTTGATCGTTTTGTTTATATAATTAAAATAACTTATTTTAAAGTCCAAAATTAAGATTTCATATTTAACTCAAATAAGGAAAAGATTTAATAAATAAAATTTTAATTGATTTCAAAGTTTTAGATATTAGGAAACATTAACATGTAAGTTATTATAGTTATATTACCTAGTTCTAATAAAAGAGGGTTTACACAAAGTAACATTTTAATCGATTTATTAGGACTTTTAATATTAAAAATTAAATTTAATAACCAAAATTTTAGTCAATTTATTAGGACTTTTAATATTTAAAAAAATTAATAACCAAAATTTTAATCGATTTCAAAGCTCTTAATAATATGATAATAACTAAATTCTATATTCTTCATATATCTTCACTTTTAGAAGAATCAATGGTAATACTTATTTTCGTTAAATAAAAAAATATAGTAGTTGTTCAATTCTTTAATCACTTGTAGTTCTATATGCCATTGTAGTTTGAATATCTAAAAGGTATTTCAACGACAAACTAGTTCTTATAGTTGGTGCTGAAAATTTTTATTTTGTGTCTTATACAATTGACATTAGTTGTATGAGCCTTATTTTTGTCTCACAAATTTGTGGACTCAGAAGTGTAAGATTGGGGTCCACAAATTTGTGAGATAAAAAGGAGCCTTATACAACTAGTGTAAGTTGTATGAGATACAAACTAAAAAGGGAAATTACCAGCTATATCCATTTATAAGTAGCTCATTACAAAAATTGGCCAATTGATAAAATATTACTAATATTATCCAAATTAGCCAATTAGCTATTTGTAGCAAAAAAAATCAAATTTTTGCTTTGTTTTGAGTGGGTGTTATTAGAATAGATTGAGCACAACTTAAGGAGCTTGAATCTCAATTTTGAGATGATTTGGTGAAACTTTGAGGTGGTTTGAATTGAAAATTCGAAGTAAAAGCTGAACATGACAAAAAATTGATGTGTATCACACTGTGTATCACTTGTGTATCACATATGTATCATATTTGTATCAATTGTGTATCACATGTATATCTATGTATACATGTGTGTGAGATACATTTGTGATACATGTGTCGTAGAAGACTTTTTTGAACTCGATTTAATTATGAGTTTTGATACAAAACTAGTCCAAATCGCCTCCAATCTTCCTCAAATTTTGTATATTGACTTATCTATATATTTTCAATGAATTTCAACTATACCCATTGAAAAGTGCCTTTTTTGTTTAGATTTTTTGAATATTGTATAGATTTTTGTATCTTATCACCTTATTTGCTATCCCGTCCATGAAATTTTCTTTCCGTCTTGTATCTAATGTTGCTAATCACGCTTAAAAATATGGAAGGTAATTTTTGCATGTGATTCTTTGAGAGAAAGAACCCTATTATTTGGTTTTTCAATTTTTGGTGGCTAGTTTTGGTAAGTCTATGACTAGTGGCTAGAGGTTGGTAAGTTGAGATTTATTTGAGACATTTTCCTAAGTTTCCCAAATAAAAATTCTCGTTGGTGCTACATATTAGGACTTTGATTTATATAAGGAAGAAATTTAGTTGAATTTAATGTCTAAATATTAGTACTTTCTACAGTATAATTCAAATATGGGGAGTATTAATAAATAAAATTTTAATTATCTTAAAGTCCTAAATATTAGGAATAATGTTTAAATGATGATTTTATCTAGTTTGAGCTCTTTTTTTAAAGAGCAAATCAGACGAACAACATTTTGCTAAGGTATTTCGTGTTTTTAATATAGTACAGATAAGAATTTACTATCTTTAAAAGATTAAACTTTTAGATGAGATTGTCATGCAAAAAATGATCCTTGAATAACCATAGGGTAACCAGAAAATCCGTAGCAAATGAAAGACTTCTATAAAACGTTCTATTTTTCCATAAATATATATTCATTCAAGAAGGGCTCCAAAAGATATTGATCGTAAATGAGAAGATTGGTTCCGTAGAAAGACGAAAGTGGATTCGCATAAATATACGTAAGAATTATATAAGAAGGAGAAGAATCTTTGATTTTTCTTTAAGTAAGCATATAATTGTTTTTTGAGGGGGGAGTTCTTAGCATGAATATGCGGTAGGTAAGAGGAACAAATTAATAACAATAAAAGAGCATTACTAACTCGATGAATTAATAGGAAAATAACATACTCTTAGATTGTTTATTTTAATCTTATATTTCACCACATTCTTATTGAGTAAGTTTCGGAAAAGATTCAGATAATTTCTTATTTAAAAAAAAAAAAGAAGAAGAAGAAGAAGAACAAGACTAAAACAGCTCTAACCAAAAAACGAAAAAATAATACTATGAAATATTAAATGTGCACTTCCTCTGTCTCATATTATTTGTCATGATTCTTTTATACACGTCCATTAAAAAAATTAATTAGGATGGAATTTTAACTACTTTACCTTTATTCATGTCTTAATAGTTAATCTTTCTTCATTGGTATTTGAACAAAGTTAGGTAAGGATAAAAAGATAATTACCCTTATTCATGTCTTCAAAGATAATTATTACTAAGGGTAAAAAAAAAAGATAATTAATTTTGTCTTAAATTCTAAAATGATAAATAATTTAAGACAACTATTTTTAGTAATAATACTGTTAATATGAGACAGATGGATGGAGTAACTATTAAATAGAAATTCATTGACTAAGTAATTGTTAAGGAAAATGTAGTAGCGTGGAAATTTCTAAGTCTTGAACCCCTCTTTCATTTATTTCACTCGTTTTTTACTCCTTTCGTTCTCCTTGCCTATACCCCCACCCCCATCCCCACCC
>MU683454.1:134277-156129 GCA_026770625.1 Nicotiana glauca
CCCAACCCCCCCTCTTTTTCCTCACATTTTAACTCTTTAAATACTTAGCTAGATCAAACCATGACATGCACAAAGTAAAGGCATAAAAAAACCTACAGAGAGAGAGTGAGTGAAAAAGAAAAAAAAACACAAATATTTGAAGATTAGTGTTTGTAAAAATGGAGATGTATGATAGTAATAATCTACTACCACCAGGATTTAGGTTCTATCCTACAGAAGAGGAGTTAGTGGATTTTTATCTGAGAAATAAGCTTAATGGCAAAAGAGAATTAGACATTCAACGTGTTATACCTGTTGTTAATATATATCAACACAATCCATGTCAACTCCCAGGTTATTGCATCTCCATATATATATCCTTTTAATTTGCATCATAATTCTTTCCTCACACACACACACACTATATATATATATATATTATACTCAAAACCATTCAAGTTTACCCTTTTGTTCAATTTTAATTATGTAATTTTTTTTTATTTTTTTATTATGTGATGGTTTAATTATATATCAAACATCATTTTTTGCAGTCTAAAAGATTAAGAATTTGTTATTAACCTTCATTTTATGAAATATTTCCGAGTCAATTGGTTTTGATTGCTAAACCTAATCTTTGTAGAGAAAGAAAACCTATTTTTTGTAGAATTTACCTTACATGCACTTGACAACAATTTTTTAGTACTTTTACATTATTAGTGTATTTTGACATGTTGAAGCATGTTAACTGTATCACTACCACCTGGACAACAGGGTCGGATCCAGGATTTAAGCTCTATGATTCAATTTTTAATGTTTTTAGTATGGAACTCATTATATTTTTAAAGTTATGGGTTCATATCTACTACTTGTTGCAATTTCAGTAGATTCTTACACATATATATATATATATTCTATATCTAAAATACTGGGTTCAGATGAATCCGGTACTAGTATGCTGCATCCGCCTACGAGGGACAACTACCTCTAGCTATCTTAGATGACCTAGCTAATAGTGTAATTTTTTTTATTATCAGTAGTTCATAGAAGTTAGACTCTTTTTTTTAACCCTTTTTCTTAATGTGATTCTTGAAAAACAGAAATGGCAGGAGAAGGAATTCGAGATGACTCTGAACAATGGTTTTTCTTCATTCCAATTCAAGATAGGGAAGCTAGAGGAGGGAGACCTACTAGGCTTACAACAGAAGGATATTGGAAAGCTACTGGAACTCCTGGTTATGTATATTCATCCAATAATAGAATTATTGGAGGCAAAAGAACTATGGTTTTTTATAAAGGAAGAGCTCCAAATGGGAAGAAAACCTTGTGGAAAATGAATGAGTATAAAGCCAGTGATGGAGAAGCTTCAGCAACAAATAGTGTTACAAATTTAAAGGTCAGTTGCATCCTCAAAAAATTAGGGTTTTTAACTAGATAGCTGTAGTTCTAAGCTACGGTCAAATTTCTCTATAACGGTATCGTTTGTCCCGATATTTTGTTTTGCTGCTATAACATGAAATGTTGTTATAGAAAACATATAATATAAAATAACATGAAAAATTGGTTCCAAAAAAGAAAACTTGGTTGTTCTAGTAAAATATTGTTTTAAAGAATGGATGTTATAGAGAGATTTGATTGTATATACTCTTCCGCCCCAAACTAGTTGTCATGTTAAAGCTAGTTTAGATTAGATCAACTCAATATTTTAAAATTAAAATAATTTTGATAGTCAAAAACTCTACGAAAAATATTGCAAGTTGCAATCTTCTCTTATGTCTGTGATAAAAAGATATATTTTAAAATAACGACAAATTTCGCATAATTTGACTCTCGAGAAGCAAATTGTTATCGGGACAGAGGAAGCATATATATATATATATATGCACACTTCATCTCATTTTACATGGAGGTGTTTGACCAGATACAAGGGTTAAACAAAAAAGAAAGAGTTTTAAAACTTGTATTTATCGTTAGACCTACATCATTAAGGTAAGATCAAATTCCTGACCTATATTATCTAGATGGATTTACTTGACTTCCGTAAATCGAGGTTCTATATTCACGTAGTTTCCAGGTAACAAGGCATTAACTCGAGCCCACAATCTAGAGGTAGAACTTTGTTTTCAATGAATTATATGCAATAGAGGCATATCTAGTGTAGAATTAGATGGGACGTGGTAGAATTTTGAATCAGGTCTTATAAAGTTTAAATTCTGAATCCACCTCTGATATGCAAAATTATTCTTGTAACTGAAACTTAAATTTTCATATGTTATAGTAATAGGTTATAGCAATAAGTGGGAAGGATGCTAATGTTCTATTTGGAAACAGTATCTCTATCCTAGGGTAGGGGTAAGGTCTACATATACACTATCCTCCCCAAACCACACTTGTGGGATTATACTGGGTTGTTGTTGCTGTTGTATAGCAATAGGTTATTCATTGGCGGATCCACGATTCTTTTTATTAATTATTTTATAAATATAGATAGATGTGCCACTAGCTATACAAAATATGAGCGTACATACAATTAGTTTGGTCGATATTTGGGTTATGAATTGTTGGTCATATACAAACCAATTTATTATTGACGAGAGATAGTTAAATTTTTCTTTTTATTCAATCTATTAAGTAAAATTGAAGCAAAATTAGGAAACAAAATGTTAACAAGTCGGGAAAGTGCATCATTAATTATATTATTTTGATGAAAATTAAGCTTTTCTAAAGAAGGGGTTAATTGAATTTGTCAGGAAGAAACAAAAGAAAAAATATATAAATAGAGGGTCGCAGTTGTGAAAAATGAGTGATGATTTTCACAAAGAAATTCTTAATCGTGATTTGTATGAGTGACCTAAGCTCAGTGCACTGTTCAATTCTCCATATACATAGGTTCACAGTATAAATATGTACGGGGGCGAAGCTAGAGTGCCGAGTACGAATTGATATAATCCAGTAGCTTTGGTTCGAACATTGTATTTGTCTTAAAAAAATTCAATATATATATATATATATATATTCTGACTCCGCCTTTGAATATATAATATGTATATATACTTTTTTTTTAGGATTTTAGCCAATAATTTGAGTTCACTTGCACCACAACTAAGCACATAGATCCGTCACTCACATCATACATATGTCTGTTTCTCAAGGTTGTAACACTTGTAACATGTTTTGTGATGATTGCATTGAAGGTGGAACTGACAAAAAAGCATAACCAATATAATGTAAATGATTGAATATTTTTTTATACAGATCCAGTGAATTTAATGTTTGAGTACTGGATATTCATTGTTAGAACTCTCAACACGTATTTACCTTGTGTAATATTGTTTGGCTAGGTAAGGAATTGAAAAAGAAAGAAAGATTTTTAAAAAATTTGGTCTAAAATAAACCATAGATATTTACGTATAGTCAATCCTTTTTATAATAGTCTTATTTGTTCCGATATTGTTTGACTGCTATAATGAAGTATTGTTATAAAGAACATATATATATTAAAACATAATATGAAGAATGGTTCCAAAGAAAACTTAGTAGTTATAGTAAAGTGTTATTATAGAGGATATTTGTTATAAAGAGGTCTGACTGTATATATTTATAAATTATCTTATTAAAATAAAAAGTGAAGTTTAACATTAATTTATTTTTAAATATAAAAAAATAATTTTTAAAACTAAAAGGGATAGTGTGTCACATCAAATAAGACAAAGGAAGTATCTTGCAAGGATTAGATTTATGTAGTAATTTGCCAGCTCTTTTATTCCCCTTCCTCGTATCTGGTCTACCAAAAGTAAAAATAATTAAAAAGAAATCTTGAAGTATTCTTCTTTCTTTTAGGTACTAGCTAGCAATTGTTTGCCATCTGCTTCTTCATCTACTTTTCATTTACTGAGAGGCTGATTCAGGATTTGAAAGTAGCGACGCATTACTATCAAATAAAAGTTTTAGTAAATAATGGATTAGGAATTAAACTCAAGTAACACATTAAAAGTCAAATTGTACCATCAATTCAACCACTATAGTTCTAAACTTTAAGTTTTAGGGTATCAATTAAAATATATATACATATATTTTCTGAAATTACCGAGGACCGGTGACCTCTCCCTTTTTAGTTCATAATTAATGAACTCCCGGATGAAGAAAAAATCTCCCCTTCCTTTTACTAAACCATGGGGAGCCCCGAGTAATTTACTGGACAAATTGAGTTGTCGTGACGATACCTTTCAACATCGGAAAAGACTTCTCTTCATCACGAGAAAGCCTAAGGGTAGGTCCGCCTCTGCTATCACCATATATAGGTCAGTATGATTTAACATGGCAATAATTAAATGGACTCTTTATGCTCTACCACACATTAAAGATAAGTTACAGATCTTTTTTCTTGCTTATATATATATATAGATATAGATATATGTATTTTTTAATTTTTAACCATCAAAATAATATGGTGCTCACGCAATTTCTTCCTCTCACCATGTAGCCTACTAAAATTCTTTTTATAATTGTTATTTTTGTGCCACCTTGACGTGGCAGAGGATTTGATATAAACCCTACTTAGTAAATTAAAATCCAAAAAATAAAAAGAGGGACATAAAACCTAGCCTCCACAAAAACAAGGTTTGAATTGGACAAGCACAATACTATACAAAATGTCTGCATGTGCTTGGAATTATATGTTGGGATCTAAGCAGTGTAAAGATTGGTAGGAAGACTTTTCCTTATCTCAATTATATATATTACACAAAAAAACAAAATATCATCCAAGCAAACTTACCCATTTGAGCCATAGCCTACTGAAGTATTCATTTTCCTTGAAAATTTATGCTTCTTTTATTCCTCTTGTTATTATGTAGAGCTTTTACAAATTTTATGAAACTGACATGCTTAGATACTAAGTTATGTTTCTTTCTTTCTTTCTTTACATATAAACAATGAAAAGTTCGAGCTTCCTTGCAAATTATATAGATGACCATATTATCTAGATATTCTGATGTGGTATCAGGTAGCAACATGTCTCTTTCTCTAAAAAGACACAATATTCATGCACCATCAATAATAACTTTCTCATATATAAAGTATGGAGGGACTTATTATTGTTATTGATAATATAAAGATTTTTTTTTACACGATTAACATGGTCTAGTTGCCTAGGGTCTCCCGGAAACAGCCTTCATACCCCCGGGTAGAGATAAAGTCTGCGTACACTCTACCCTCCTTTGTTTTGTTTTTTTTTTTTGGTGGAAAGGAACGTTTCCCTTATTCACAACTGCAGTGACTAACCAAAGCACAAAAAGTAGCAACACTGCTATCAAGTGGATCATAAACAAAATAACTTCTTGGATTATCTTATTCTAAAATTAGGGAGTTGATCCTTGTCCATGTATAAATGTCCCCTGGCCTGAGATGGAAGTTTATGAGAAGAGTAAAACCATTTAATACCATTTATCTCGGCTCTTTCATTAGCTAACGCATCCGCCACACTAGCGGGATTATACCGAGTTGTTGTTGTTGTTGATTGTACATGCATGGTCTAATTAATTATAGTAGGTTGTTTATCATTTCTATCAGGTTACTTATTCATTCTTAAAAAAAGAGTAGCCTGGTGTATAGTGGCGGAGCCACATGCACCCAAAGGGTGTCAATCGATACCCCTTCGTCGGAATTATTTAGCTTGGTAATTTTTAATAAATATATATATATATATATACTACATAATAACATCCCTTGACTCCTTGGTGAGTTTGTTTCTTTATATTTTGACTCCCCTTAACAAAAATCATAGCTCTTTCATTGCCGGTGCATAAGACATCTCGCATTCACGCAGGGTCCAAGGAAGGATCACACCCCATGGAATGTGATATAAATAGCAGCCTAATACAAACATTACTTATTAATTCTTATAATAGCTAATTACATTTAGTTACCTTATTCTAATGAACTTGGTTGAGTAAATATTTTTTACGACATTGAGAGTAGAGCTAGGTGCAGATGCACCTTCAATGAATTGGTATCATCCGATACTGCTTCGTCAAAATATCGACATGCATACTGTAAGTTTAATTTAATTATTCATTTGTCCACTTTCTTATATATCAATACCACTTGCCAAAAAAATCTTACATACGGTAATGCATGGAACTTAAACTATTCAAATTGTATGCAGTTGCGGCATGAATTCAGCTTGTGCAGAATTTACAAGAAATCAAAGTGTGTTAGGGCATTTGACAGAAGGCCAGCTGGTTTTGGTATTATTGAAGGAACAGTAGTACCCCCTCAACCACTAAATGTTGTTGGAGATGATGAGGCTACACCATCAAACCAGAATATTAATCCTCCAAACGATAAAAATTTACTCACACCAGATGTTTATTTAATGGAAAGCTCATCCTCTGGAGAGGAGCATGCTCGTACTTCACAGCATGTGGAAACTTCAAATGGTGATTTGGATTTTTCTGATGTCCCCTTATGGGATTGGGACTGCCACTTTATTTAAAATGGGAATTAAAGTTTAAGTTAACTAATTATTAATCATTAATATAATTAGCTAGGGTTTAACACCCTCAAGAGTAGATTTTACTTTTATGTTATCAATGTGGTTAGGTTCATAGTGTGTGTAAAAGAGGTTGTAAAAATAAATTTAGAAGATTATTTGCCACCTATAGAAGCCTCTTTGTAATGTTGTTTTGTAAGAATAGAGGTTATCCTAATATTATTGTTGGGCTTCGTGTTTATGATCTCCCTCTTCAGTCCTTTTTGTGCCTTATAACATTATAAAGAGTCCATCTTTTTTTACTAACTCCATTTACCCATGCATTCACCTTCCTCGTCGTGACGGAGGGCCAAGTTATCTTAGCTCACAAGTTCAATCCGAAAAAAATTGAGGTATTTTTTCATCCTCTTATATGAATTTCTAGCTTCGTCAATAAAAAAATATAACTTAAATATATATTTAATATGCATTACATTAAAATAATAATCATAAAGATAAGGTAATTTTAATTGATTCTGATTACTTATTCTACGTATAATTTTAATGAACTCTAATTATAATTTATAATAGATATTACATAATTTAAGTTATAGCTAAAACCATAAAAAAAAATATCATATAATAAAAAAGTATTGAATTGAGGAGAAAATTGAAAATTCAAGGGCAAAAAAGGTATTGTGTTGGATAAAGGGAGAGAGAATGATTATTGTTAAAAGTTGAGGGGGATATATATATATATATATATATATATATATATATATATATATATATTTCAAATTTGATAATATATAGTATATCATCCAGTGGGATTTTCTTTTTAAAAAAATTTTATAGAGTAAATAAGATTTTGAAAGGAACATGTTTAATCCAAGTGTTACGCCATACTTTCTGATGAGTTTTTTCCTCTCTCAAAATATAAAAATGCAATTGAGCAGCTGAATTTTTCAGATGTGGTTGGTGTCCATACTGTCTCCAAATACTACTTTAACTGAATGTTAATTGTGTCGACTCTTGGGGAGTCACCACAAATAATACACATTTTGTAGTGATATATGGTCGCTAACATGTTCTACAAAATAGATTTTAGGTGGGTCGCTACTAATAACGACATATAGTGGCGACTAAGTTGCCAGAAAGACATTCATTGGTGTATAGGTCAAAATCTGACTACAGTGGCCGACCTAGCTGGGACCCTGCCTAAGGGGCGGGATAGCGAGAACCATCACGACCTACTTCTCTCTAAGCACCTACAGTGTACAGTAAGTCAAAGATAATATTCAAGTAACGACAAAAAAGGCCACAGCGTGAAGGCACACCGACCGGAGAAGGTAGCCATGATCTCAGGACTATATATAGGGGAGGAATTTCGAAAGAGGGGGGGAGGGAGGCTTTTTGGTTTTCTCTCTATTCTCTCCTCCTATTTTCTTACAAGGGAAGATGTAAAATGGATCATCTTCTGGGTCTCGTGAAAAATGAAACGGCAAATAAAAGATTGTCGCTCTTATTTTATTCTACTCATTATTGTCCGATTCATTTTCGGATCTGGAATTTAATATGTTCGATTAAGATTGACTTCATTATTATTATTAATTGTTTTAATCATAAAGGTTTTAATATATATTGGTCAAACAAATGGTGGCATTCTTGTTGCCACAAAAGAATTTTACTTTGGGTGGCAGTATGGGTCACCACTGCAGCCTCCTTTTTTAAAAATAAAATTATAATAATGCAATAGCCAGCTGTTTTACTACTAATATCTCAACAACTTTATAATTAACACACTAAATACTCCTAAACAAAATCGTATAGAAAGTTTTTACTATCAAATAGTTTATGCGATAAAGTACACAATGCTCCATTCTCCATTGTAATTGTATATAGTATATACCATGGAAAGGGAAATCAAACGTGTTCGAACTCCTAGTCGTTTAGTAATCCTCCATTAGTTCCACCGGTGTACATCTAGTTTAATGAACAATTTATAAATAAAACATTAATTCTTAATTTGCAACTAATTGTACAACTGCTTATGATCACGTGTCTGTCTGGTTAATATATGGATTACGACGTTGGAGTTTTAACACCTACAATTTATTTTAAAGATTGAGTTAAACTAGTTTTAGATAGGTTGTTACACCAAACGGCAACCTATTAGCACTATATTTTGTAGCGATTATAGCAGTCGCCTCAAATATCATCACCGAAAACCTTATTTCCTGTAGTGATCTAACAAACATGAAAGTCAGCCGTTGAAGCAAAATAGATTGTTTTTTAAAGTAAGTAAATTGTTCTTTAAAGTATAACTTTTCTCATAGAAAATATTGACTAATCCTTTTTATTTTTACTTATTTTACATATAACTGAAAATTTCTCAACAAGGTTTGGAGGGAGCAATATGAATGTGCATCTGCCCCTATTGCATTGTTATTATTGTTTAATTATTAGACTTTATAGTTGTATACGGTCGAGATCGTGTGTCTTCGATCTATATACTCGAGAGGTCATCCGAAGTCCGAGGCCAGGCAAAATAGAGTTCGAGCTCGTGGGACCAGACCTGAGTTCGAAGACAGAGCACGATATGTACTGAGGTCGAGTGTGTTCGACCTTGAAATAGTACCATTATGGATTTCTAACAAAATGAGCTAGATTTTTGCCACGTCCTCAAGATCGTGGCGCAAATCCCGGAATAGGATTGTACGATTCCGTACTAGGCGGCTAGACAGCTGTATCAAGAATATTCCTTGTTGTAAATAGAAATATACCATATTTAGGGATTCCCCTATTATATAAAGGGGACCCCAAATATTTGTAACATCATCTAATCATTGAGCAAATAATATACTCTTTATTTTTTCGCCTATTGTTCATCAGAATTGTCCTTAGCTCTATTGTTCTTACTTTATTTTTCTTACTTTATTTTTTTTATTTAATTGTTCTTACTGTTCTAAGCCCACCTCGAGGTCACTGTTTCTCATTACACACGCTGTTTTTAGACTTTTTCTTGTCAAGATTTTTTGATTCTCGGGCTGAAACATGTCTAGCACACAAAACGCACATGTTCATAACAACAAAGTTCTTGGAGAAAACAGTAGTATATGGGTTGGTGTACCACCAATAAACCTTGAGGAAGTGTCAAATATGGAGCCAGTTGATATCAGTTCACATAATGCTCTAAACATGGATTCAGGCACAGACATTGTAGGAAATAAATGCAGGGAAACCCATTCTGGTGGCCGAGGAGCACGAGGAATAGGATATGGGGGAATCAGCCTCCAAGTGATATTTGAGGTACTATAAGCTTAGCAGATCGTCATCGCTCAACTCCAAAGTTAGAATAAGATTCTGAGCGTAGCTGAACGTGAAAACACTCAACGTGCTGAACCAACACTGAAAGGCCCGATGAAAGTGGCTTGGGGACTGACCCCACAATTATGAGGATGCTCGAAGAGCTAACCAAGAGGATCGAGTCCGGGGAAAAGGAAATTGAAAACAAAGACAAAAAGGTGAAGACCTATAACTCTCGTGTAGACTAGATATCGGGGGCACCTCCAGTTTCAAAAGGTTTAGACGCCAAAACGTTTATACAAAATCCATTCCCTCAGAGCGTGGCTCCGATGCCCATTCCCAAAAAGTTTTGCATGCCCAATATACCCAAATATAATGGAGCAACCGACCCCAACGAGCATACTACTGCATACACATGCGGGATCAAAGGAAATGATTTGAATGACGATGAGATCAAATCGGTCCTATTGAAGAAGTTTGGAGAAACGTTGTCGAAAGGATATATGATTTGGTATCACAACTTAGTTTATTGACTCATTTTCTATGTTAGCAAATGCCTTTGTAAAAGCATAAGTCGGGGCCATAAAGGTGGCCACTAGAAAATTGGATGCCTTCAAAATAAAACAAAGGAACGACGAGATGTTAATCGGGTTCGTGTCAAGGTTTCAGATGGAAAGAATGGAATTACCACCGGTCTCCGATGACCAGGCGGTACTAGCTTTCATGCAGGGTTTGAATGAAAGAAGCTCGATTGCGTCTCGATAATTGAAGTAGAATTTGATCAAGTATCCAGCTGTGACATGGTCGGATGTGCAAAACCGTTACCAATCAAAAGTTAGGGTCGAGGATGACCAACTGGAGCCCCCTCGGGTTCAGTTCATCCCAACAGATTTGCGGCCAAGACCCAGTGGGATACGGATAGGGAATCGAGATCGAACAGGGAAAGGTAGTAGTCGTACATCGATCGAAGGAATAACGATTCAGGTCAGAACGCTCCGCGAAACAATCGGAGAAACGATTGAAGTCAAATTTTTTAGGGACTCATGAGTAAAAGCGAATTCGATAAGCATGCCAATCCCGCAGAGACACCTCGATTATCAGAGTACAACTTCAGTGAAGATGCATCAGGGATTGTCTCAGCTATTGGGAGAATCAAAGACACCATGTGGCCCAGGCCAATATCCTTCTCAAAGAAACTCAAACTTGATGTGCAAGTATTATGGAACACATGGTCATCAAACAAAAGATTGCAGACAGTTAAGGGAAGAAGTGGCTCGGTTGTTCAACGAGGGCCACCTTCGAGAATTTTTAAGTGATCGAGCTAAAAATCACTTCAGGGAAATGGATGTAAGGAAAATCGAGCAAGAAGAACAGCAACATACAATCCACATGTTTATCCGTAGACCCGATGTCCTTCAATGGCATGTATTCAAACGCACCAAAGTATCAATCACCAAAGAAAAATGGACTCGAAACTATGTTCCTGTGGACGTCTTACCATTCTGTGATGAGGAAGCAGAAGGCATATCTCAGCCTCACAACAACGTACTGGTAATCTCTTTCCTTTTAAATAAAATTCAAGTTAAATGTGTTTTAGTGGATCCAGTTAGCTCTGCAAACATGATCAGATCGAGGGTCGTGGAACAACTCGACCTACAAGATCAGATTGTACCTGCATCTCGGGTCCTGAATTAATTCAACATGGCAAGAGAAACAACAAAGGGGGAAATTATCTTTCTAGTAAACGTAGTCGAGACCATACAAGAAACTAGATTCCATGCCATCGAAGGGGACATGAGGTATAACGCACTCCTCAAGAGACCATGGATAACAACATGAGGGTAGTGTCTTCAACTCTTCACTAGATGATGAAATTCCCAATAGAGGAATGAGTGAAAACATTATACGGATAGAAACATGATGCAAAAGAGATGTTTGCAATTGAGGAAGTGGTGTCGATACCAGATCCTTCGACCTCAGAGAAATCGAGCACCAAAAGTAAGCATGCGTCCAAATAGCAATCACCGCCTCCAGCCTCGATGGAGTCGGAGCAACAGGTAATTGAAGATGAAGATTAGGATTTCCTTACTCCTCGAACCTTTGTCATTCCCGAAAAATTCGATGCAACCAAATCAACTATCGAGGAGCTGGAGCAGGTCATTTTGATCGAACACATGCCCATGAGAAAGGTATACCTATTAACGAGAATGGCCCCCGAACTCAGGAAAAAACTTATTCAATTTATTATAGATAATATGGATTGCTTTACTTAGTCCCATTTAGATATGATAGGGATTCCACCAGAAATCACCATGCATCAGCTAAGCACTAATGCCAGGTTCAAACCGGTAAAGCAAAAAAGGAGGTCTCAGTCCGAGGTAAAGCACATTTTCATAAAAGACGAGGTAACCAAACTTCTTAAAATATGATCTATTCGGGAGGCAAAGTACCTGATAATAGGCTATATAGTTGTTATTTACACCATAATTGCCCATGCTTTATTGTTGTTTTATAATGTAAGTTGCCAATAAAATGCTTTAATTGATGCTAATTGGTTTCATAGGAAATATAAGATGTAAGGAATCAACATGAAGTGTTTAGAGGCAATAACGTGAAGAAAACACCCACTCGAGAAGTACCCGAACACAAAAGAGCAAAAAGAGAAGGAACGCTGAGACAAAAGGCCCAACAGTGCTCCCCGCAATTTCCACCATGGTCCGCGCCGCGGTCAGCACCGCGGTCGACGCCGCGGCCACGGCGGCATGTTCAAAACTCAGAATTTCGGAGGGCCAAAGTGTAAATTCGGGAAAACATTTTGTAAACCCCTTATAAGGTGTAGAAACTCGCCCAATATAATATAGGCTTATTTTGAGATTACTTTTGCAAGATAAACAAGTGTGAGAGATCACCCAAAAACATCATAGTTCTTTATCTTTTTGATTTTCTTGTAATTTTCCATTATGAATGTTTTCGTAGTTTATCCTTACGTTGTTATAAGTAGCTAATTACTTTAATCTAAGGTTTTGATGGAACCTATTAAAGGATGAACTTCTTGATTATGTTAATATAGTTTGCCAATTTAATCTCTATTTGTTCAACTACGTGATTGTTGTAGTTAATTGACAGGATCCTCAATTAGTTGTGCCTATCTAGTTTGCATAACTCGGAAGAGAGTGTATATTTAGGTAATTGCTGAACAACATAACTCCCAAAGTATAAGAGGGATCTATAACTACGGGTTTAAAGGCAGGATTAGGTATAACGGAGCCTTGGGTGCAATCTACAGTGAGTTGTAATAAACAAAGTCAGCTATCATATCTCGGGAGAGTGCATCTAGTAAATTATCTCAATTACTCGGGAGAGATTTACGGTAAAAAGAGTGCTCACGATTGATAGAGATGTTTTGGTGAATCTATATGAAACATAATCGGAAGGAATTCCATCAATAAGGGAAATCACTACCTTAGAACCTTCTCATTATTGTTTACAACTCAAGCATATTTAGTTTACATCTGTTTATTTACTTTCAGTCTTAGTTATTAGAAACACCATCAACTGTTGTTACAACGTTTAGGGAAGTTGCTTCTAAAGAATTTAGTAAGTCCAACAAAAGTAATTGATAGGTTAATTCTATGTGGATTCGACATCTGGGCACAAATACTCAGGTTATATTTGCAACGTCCGCATATCCTTATATAAGGCATAGTTGGGCGTGATCAAAACTTGGCATCGTTGCCGGGGAATTAACGGTGTTATCAATTACAATTGAAAGAAGTACAAAAATTCTTAGTGTAGTCAGTTTTCTCTATACCCAATTTTTACATTGAAATTTTAACGGTTGTTGACTTGGTTGCACAGGTGCATGTCTAGAAACTCATCGAGATCTGGTGAAGTAATTGAAGCATTATCAGATCCCGAGAAAGTTTTTAAGGCTTTGAATTGGGCCAACCGGAAAAACAACCAACAACCAACAACTGCACAATTCGAAACAATCATGGGAGATCACGAGGAAAACTCAGCAGTACCAATAGTGCCAGAGGCTGCTCTTTATGACTGGGCACAACCCACAGTTGAGAATCTATCCACAGCAATAGTAGTCCCGCAGATACAGGCTGATTCATTCCAAATCACAAATAACATGTTGCACTTGTTGCAGAATAAGGGACTATTTTCGGGGTCACAAGTTGAAGATCCTTAGCAGCACTTGAAGAATTTCTTGTCTATCTGCAAAACCCAAAGGCAACCCAATGTAACTCTGGAAGCAATCAAGCTGTTATTGTTTCCATTCTCAGTGACAGGAGCTGCCCAAACCTGGCTAAATTCACTCCCCATAAATTCTATAGCAACGTGGGATGAATTAGTCAAGCAATTCCACAACAAGTTCCACCCACCCAACAAAACTGCTCCACAAATTGATGAGATTTTGAGTTTTAAACAGAGACCGATGGAGACACTGCATGAAACATGGGAGCGTTTTAAAGGGATGCTGGTCATATGTCCACACCATGGTATTCCAGATCTAATGTTGGGGCAGCGGTTTTACATGGGATTTTCAGATAGCGTAAAGAACATTATTGATGCTTCAGCTGGTGGGACATTCTTGAGCAAAACATGGAGAGATGAGCAGAGTCTGCTTGACAAGATGGCACAAAATTCGGGATGGATAACCAGAAATGCACCTATCACTCCAGTGGTGCACTCAGTGCCTTTAGATCCATCCAATTCTATGGCTGAAAATATGGCCACTTTATTGACACAGATGAGCATACTCACCAAAAAGGTGGAAGAGTCAGAGCAGAAATAGCAGGTACATATTGTTGATACTACTAATGGGGGCTTGTGCACATCTTGCATTGGTCAGCCAGTTGGTAATCAGTGGAATGCAGAACATGATCATCATCATTACCCTGAAGACATGAATTATGTGTCTAATTATGGCGGCCAGAGACAGGGTGGTCAGAATTGGGGTCAACAGAATTAGCAGTACAGGCCAGCACAGCCACAGTTCAACACTGGGAACATGGGAGGTATAAGACCCCCCAACAATATGGCACCTTACCCAAGACCACGGGAATACAATAATCAGAATCAGCAGCAAGGGTATCACCCGCCTCAGCAGCAGCATGGTGGAAGGCAGGAAGATGGGTTTGCTAGACTTGAAGCAATGATGCAGCAGGTTATTGGGTCTAATGCAAAAATTAATGAGAGAGTAGATGCACATGATGCAGCAATCAAAAATATTGAGGTGCAGGTGGGCCAAATTTCGATGTCTCTGAACAATCGTCCTCATGGAACACTACCTGCAGACACCTAAATAAATCTAAAAGATCAGGGACCAAAGCAGCTGATGGCGGTGAGTCTACGTAATGGCAGAGATCTGGATGTAGAGCAAAAAAGGGCTCGAGAATCTAGACAGGCTGAGACACTCATTCCAATGCCCATTGAGCTGGATGAATCAACGAAACTAATAGAGGTGACAGTCCAGCCTGCTCAAGAAGAAAATAGCATTCAGAATGAGATCGAGAAAGAAGCTGAAACAGTTCAGGGGCCAGTAGTTGATGTAGTAGCTGATAAAGATCAATCCCAATTGATTGGAAAGAAGAGACCTCTAGCACCCTTCCCTCAAAGGCTGACTAATTACAAAAAGGAAGAGCAATACAAGAAGTTCTTTGAAATGCTATAGCAAATCCAGGTAAATATACCATTGATTGAAGCTCTAAAGGAGATGCCTGGGTATGCAAAAATGATGAAGGACTTGATGTCCCGAAAGTTTGATTTCCAAGACTTGGCCATAGTTACTCTTACTCAGACCTGTAGTGCAGTGGTGACTAGACTAATTTCGGAAAAACTGTCTGACCCAGGGAGCTTTACAATTCCATGCACTATTGGTAAATTTGCTTTTGCTAAGGCGCTGTGTGATCTAGGGGCCAGCATCAATCGTATGCCCCTCGCAATTTATAAGAGGTTGGGAATTGGAAGAGCTAGACCCACCTCTATGTTGTTGCAGCTGGCTGACAGGACTGTGAAACGACCCTCTGGTATCCTGGAGGATGTGCTGATTTAGGTAGGGAAATTTGTGTTCCCTGCAGATTTTGTGATCCTAGACTGCAAGGTGGATGAAGAGATTCCCATAATTTTGGGAAGACCGTTCCTGGCCACGGGGAGAGCTCTAATTGATTGTGAGACTAGGGAGCTCAACATGAGCCTGAACGACGAAGAAATAACATTCAATGTGCAGAAATCTATGAGGCGACCAAGTGAATTTGCCAATTGCTCTCTTACTGATGTCGTGGATGTAATTGTAGAAAATGATGATGAAAGGCTGACTATTGAGGACCCCCTTGCCGCATGTTTAATGAATTTGGATGAGATAAATGGAGAGGATCTGGCGGAATGGGTGTTGGCGTTAGAGGGTAGAGGGTTCTAGGATAGAACTCTAGAATTCGAGCCCTTGTACTTGGAAAATCGAGAAACTCCTCCAGCCAAGCCATCAATCGAAGAACCGCCAAAACTGGAGTTAAAGCCATTGCCCGCCCATCTCAGGTATGAATTTCTTGGACCTAACTCCACATTACCTGTTATTATCTCATCTAGTTTGTTAGATGTGCAGGCTCAACAACTATTGCTGGTACTTAAGGAGTGCAAGACTGTCATCGGGTGGACCATGGCAGACATAAAGGGGATCAGCCCCGCCTACTATATGCACAAAATTCTACTGGAATAGGGACAAAAACCCTCCAGGGAACACCAAAGAAGGCTTAACCCCAATATGAAGAAAGTGGTGAATAAATAAGTAATCAAGTGGTTAGATGCGGGAATCATTTTCCCAATCTCTGAAAGCAGCTGGGTTAGCCCAGTTCAATGTGTTCCTAAAAAGGGTGGCATGATGGTAGTTAAGAATGATAACAACGAATTGATCTCTACAAGAACCGTCACGGGCTGGAGAATTTGCATGGACTATCGAAAGTTAAATCTAGCCACCCGGAAAGACCACTTCCCACTTCCCTTCATTGATTATATGTTAGACAGATTGGCAGGGAGGTCATATTTCTGTTTTCTGGATGGGTACTCAGGGTACAATCAGATATCCATTGCACCAGAGGACAGAGAGAAGACCTCTTTCACTTACCCGTATGGCATTTATGCCTTTCGAATGATGCCCTTTGGCCTATGCAACGCGCCCGCCACATTCCAATGATGCATGATGGCCATATTCACTGACATGGTAGAGGATATAATGGAGGTGTTCATGGATGACTTCTCAGTGGTGGGGAACTCATTTGATGAGTGCCTGATAAATTTGAATCGTGTGCTGAAACGGTGTATTGAGACTAACCTGGTTCTGAATTGGGAGAAGTGTCACTTTATGGTAGAAGAGGGCATATTCTTGGGACACCGGGTGTCAAGCAAAGGAATTAAGGTGGATCGTGCTAAGGTAGATGTGATAGCAAAGCTACCCTTTCCAACTTCAGTCAAAGCAATCAGAAGCTTCCTCGGGCATACCAGTTTCTATCAGCTATTCCTCTCTGTAAGTTGTTAGAAAAAGATCACCCTTTCTTATTTTCTGATAATTGCAGGGTAGCATTCGAGGAGCTGAAAAAAGGATAGTCACAGCACCTATCATAGTTTCCCCCAACTGGGAGCAACCGTTCGAACTCATGTGTGATGCTAGTGACTACGCAGTGGGGTAAGTGTTGGGACAGCGGAAAGACAAGCGGATGCATCCAATATACTATGCTAGTAGAACGCTGATGGAGCCCAGGTGAACTACACTGTGACTAAGAAGGAGATGTTGGCTGTGGTATTTGCTTTTGACAAGTTCATATCATATTTGATTGGTTCTAAGGTAATTGTATACACTGACCATGCAGCTCTCAGGTACTTGATTGAGAAAAAGGAGTCTAAGTCACGCCTGATTTGTTGGGTGTTGCTATTGCAAGAATTCGACCTTGAAATTCGTGACCGTAAGGGCACAGAGAATCAAGTCACCGATCATCTATCTCGACTTGAGGGAGCTGAAAATGCGGTCGAGGTTGAGGACATTCTGGAAACTTTTCCAGACGAGCAACTGCTCGCTACTAGGCTTGAGGAAGCACCATGGTATGCAGACTTTGCTAATTACCTGACCAGTGGTATAGTTCCTTATGACCTTTTATCTATCCAAAGGAAAAGGTTTTATCGTGATAGCCACATGTATTATTGGGATGAGCCTTATCTATTTAGAATATGTGTTGACAATATGATCTGGAGGTGTGTCCCCAAGATAGAACAATCTTCTGTTTTGCAGGCTTGTCACGCATCGGCATATGGAGGACATTTTGGAGGGGTCAGGACAGCTGCGAAAGTGCTTGAGGCCGTATTCTTTTGGCCAACACTGTTTAAAGATGTGCACCTATGGGTGAAGGACTGCAATGAATGTCAGCAGACTGGGAACATTTCCCATCGCCACGAGATGCCCATGAACCTGATTCAAGAGGTGGAAGTGTTTGATGTCTGGGGGACTGACTTCATGGGTCCCTTCGTCATCTTTTTTGGCAATAAATACATACTTGTTGCTGTGGATTACGTGTCCAAGTGCGTAGAAGCTACTGCGTTGCCCACTAATGATGCAAGAGTGGTGGTGGGATTTCTGGAAAAAAACATATTCACCCGATTTGGGACACCAAGAGCGATTATCAGTGACGGAGACACTCACTTCTGTAATAAAGCCTTCGAAAAGTTGCTTGCAAAGTATGATGTACATCACAAGGTAGCTACCCCTTATCACCCACAAACTAGTGGGCAAGTTGAAGTGTCCAACAGAGAGATTAAGAGTGTGTTAACCAAGACTGTGAATGCCACAAGAACTGATTAGGCGAGAAAGCTAGATGATGCACTCTGGGCCTACAGAACTACTTTTAAAACACCAATTGGTATGTCACCATATAAGTTGGTGTTTGTAAAGGCCTGTCACCTGCCAGTGGAACTTGAACATAAAGCATGGTGGGTATTGAAGCAGCTGAACTTAGATATTGAGGCTGCAGGCACAACTAGAATCACTTATTTGCATGAGCTTGACGAGTTCAGACATCTTGCTTTTGAGAGCACAAGAATGTACCAGGAAATAATGAAGAGGATTGTAACGACCCAAAGGGTCATCACCTGTTTTCCTCATCTGTTCCGTGCTTCCGAGGCCTTGAAAACCTCATTTTATATTGCGAACACACTCCATACCCCGCGTTCGCGAAGCACCAAAATTCCCTTTATCTCGTTCGCATACGACATCTCGCGTTCGCGTAAGCCAAAGTTGGGACCCCTGTACTTTCCTCTTCGCGTTCGCATCTACACCATCGCGAATGCATAGCCTTGCATCCTTCCTCATTGCATTCGCGTGGGCCTTCACGCGTTCACATAGAACAACCCAGGACCTCCCCTGCCTTCCTTCTTCGCATTCGCGTAAGGCTTATCGCGAACGCGATGCTTCCCAGCAATTCCTCATCGCGAACGCGACACCACTGTCGCGAACGCGTAGTGTATATTTGCTCAGTGAAAATTTTAAAAACGGGACATAACTAGTGTATTCGGATTTCTCACTCTTGTATCACGAACCCTCTCCTCTCCCAAGCCCTAGGAAGCCATTAACGCCCCCAAGCTTCAAGACCCTTTGAGTAAGTGATTCCCCGCTTATTTCTTTCACTTTTCTTCCATTAATTAACTAGTTTCTAAGCCTAAATCATGAAATCAAGGTAGAAATCATGGGTTTTGAGTAAAGTTAGGTTTTTGATAATTTTGGGCGATTCAACCCCAATTTGGGGTCGAATCTTAAAACAAATTATATAGTTGCACTCGTGGGGGTATGGGTGAATTTATTTTGGTTCGAACTTCGTGTTTTGACCAAGCGAGACCGGGGTTGGTTTTGCAATTTTTGGATAGCATGTAAAAGGGCCTTAATTAGGCAATTTGGCCTGGTTTGTTGAGTAGAATTGATGATATTAAATACATTGTGTATAGATACGATTGAATTGGAGCGAAATTCGAAAGGAAAGGCATTGCTTGAGGACTGAGTTGGCTATAAGTCGTCGAGGTAAGTGTTTGATCTATCCTAGCTTGAGGGAATAGGATTAGAGTATAATAAATTGCTATCTGCTAAATGATCGAGTGCGGTGTATAGGCGTGGTGACGAGTGTCTATACACCGGAGTCTAGCATGACCGTGGGTCTTTGTTTGTACATGTTTGTGAGTTAATTTGGAACTCTTCTAAGATAAATTATAAATTGCTACAAATGTGAAGAGTCTGAGAATAAACTATGAAATATTAATATTTTGGAGCGTTGGCTTGAGTGATAAATACTATTGAGTAAAAGTTGAAAGTATTGGAAGGAGTTGTGTTATTCCCTTGCCGGGACTCAGTTGTTAATTGTGTTATTCCCTTGCCGGGACTCAGTTCTTAATTGTGTTATTCCCTTGCTGGGACTTAGTATTATTTGGGTTATTCCCTTGCTGGGATTGGTTGTGTATTGTGTTGAAAGAAACGGGATCGTGTGGCACGCCGACCACTTACATATTATGAAACGGGATCGTGTGGCACGCCGACCACTTATATAATGTGAAACGGGATCGTGTGGCACGCCGACCACTTACATATTATGAATTGGGATCGTGTGGCACGCCGACCAATTGTGTATTATGAAATGGGATCGTGTTGTTCGCCTACCATGTAATATATTGAGGATCGGGTTGCGCGTCGCAACAGAGTATGGACTGGGTGTATTGTGTTCGTATGTGGAAACTTTCGGTGTTTTTCGTTAATGGTGTTATTGTTCAGTTATACTTCTTTACGGATAATTTCTATATTTAACTGTGGTGTATCCCCCAGCATGTCCCTTCCCCTTTTTACTGCTTAACTTGGTATATATATGTATATAGAATTGCACAGGGTTACGTGAGTGTCTGGTCCTAGCCTTGTCACTACTTCGCCAGGATAGGCCGGGCACTTACCAGCACATGGGGTCGGTTGTGCTGATACTACACTTCTGTGCGTTTTTGCACAGGTCCAGGTTTTGAGCAGCAGCAGCAGCAGTAGTTCGGTAGCAGGATTTTCATACCCACGAGACTGAGGTAGCTTGCAGGCGTCCGCAGGCCCGGCGTCTCTTCTTATATTTTTTTTCATTATTACTGTAGTCTCATTTTTTCGAGACAGACGGTTGTTATATTTCTTTCAGACCCTTATGTGTAGTTATTCTTAGTAGTTCGTGAGTTTGTGACTCCACATCTTGGGTAGAGGATTATTTTGAGTATTTCACATTTATATTCAAATTTATGAAAGTAGACTTCCGCAGTTTATGTTATTATTATTATCCTTGTTAATAAATTGGCAACAGGATGGTTTTTTTTTATTAATGGAAAGACGGTGAGTAAATTGGCTTGCCTAGCTACCACGAGTAGGCGCCATCACGATCCCGATGGTGGGGAATCCGGGTCGTGACAAGGTTCCACGACCAAAACATTGTTGATCGAAATTTCAAACCCGAGGACATGGTATTGCTCTATAACTCAAGATTAAGGTTGTTCCCTAGTAAGCTTAAGTCAAGATGGTCTGGATCGTTTCGAGTGATTGAAGTATTCCCTTCAGGTGTTGTAGATATTACCGCAGAGAAAGATTCTCGTACATTTCGAGTCAATGGGCAGAGATTGAAACTATATGTGGGCATGAACGAACCAAAGGAAGGGTCTGAGATCCACCTGGTTGAACCTTAGAGGTCGAGCGAGCCTTAAATGCACTTACTTGTGTCGTGTCGCGACGTTAAATTAGGCGCTGCATGGGAGGAAACCCACGAATGTGTTGTAAGTGTAGTATGTAACTTCATGTTTAGAAGACAAAAAAAACGTGCTCCGCGACCGCGGACCCAACCGCAAAAATCACTAAAGGTCGAATATTTCACCACGGACCGCGGCGTCAACCACGGGACACTCTGTCCCAAACTGCGGCGCACACCGCGGTTGGGTAACCGATCTGCAATTTTTTTTAAAATTTTTTTATTTTTTCATTTTCTTTATTTTTCTTCCATCTTCTTTTAACTTTAAAACAAAAACCCCCACCCCTAAATCAAACCAACGCC
>MU683455.1:36471-100269 GCA_026770625.1 Nicotiana glauca
GTTTTTCAACTCTTCGTTCTCGGCCAAAGAGGAATTTAAAGAAGTTTAGAGAGAGGTGTGAGAATTTTCTAAGGTACGAACCTTATCTGAAGAAATTCTCAAGTCTTCTTGAACTTGAGTTAGATTTTGCACCAACTCCCCCGCATACACTTCTTTTTGACCAAGGAGTGCCCTGAGTTCTCTAATTTCTTCACTTGCTTTTGGTAACTGGTCCGAGAAAGATAACTCAAGGCACTCCTTGTCCTTCTCTATTTGGACTGAAGAAGCTTTAGCCACGGCTAACTCTGAAGTGAGTACTCATTTCTGTTGCTCCAGCTGGCTCTTACTTTCTCGTAAATCATCTAAGGCTACTTGAGCACTTTCAAATTGCCCCTTCCAATTGGCTGCTTCCCATTGAGCCTCGTGAGCCACTCTTTCAGCTTCGATGATCTTTTTCTCGGAGTCACGGGCTACCTTCTCTAGAAGAGAGATTCGGCCCATTAGCACTTTACCAATAAGGTTAGCCTGCGGGCAACAGAAAAAGTAAGTGAAAGTATAAAGGTAAAAAAAAAACTTTTCAACAAAAGTAAGAAAAATACCTTCAGAATGGAATGAACAATATCATTCATTAATGTCAAGTAGCTGTGGCCGTTCATTTTTTCTTTCTCTATTGGGCCAATCAAAGGCTCGAGCCATATGTCAGCTTGACCAGATTTCCTCAAAAGACTTCTATTTGCCGGAACTTCTAAGGTCACACTCCTCGTAGTCATACCTCTACTTGAAGAACCCGCTTCTATAAGTTGAAAAGTAGAAGAACGAGCTATGGAAGGAGAAGCGGTAGAAGAAGTGAAAATAGCAGGAAGAGGAGTAGAAATTGGTGGGGGAAGCAGAGAAGAAGCAACGGGTAAAACGGAGGAGACAGGTGTTGAAAAAGAAGAAAGGGGAGGATAATCTAAAACCAGGCCTAATTCACCACCTTCGAAGCCCCCAGCAAAAAGGTTCCTAATAGACTCGTGGGTGTCCTGGGGGGCTATCTCGTCATTAGAAACGAGATGAACGGTTTCATTAGGAGAGGCACGGGGAGAGACTTCAGCATCATCATCAGTAACAATGCGTCTCCTAGCTCTTTGCCTCATAGAACTACCTTCTCTATTTTCTTCTTCTTCAGATTCTTTTTCTATGAATTTCCTCTTTACTAAGGTACCTTGAGCTTTACCTAAGTCAAGGTAAACTCCCGAAGAGGCACGAGTGGCCACCACCGCTTCTGCAGCAATTCCTCTTATCGAAAATCCTAGTAAAATAATGAAGTTTGAATCAGTAAAGGGAAAGTTCCCACGTAAAAAAAAAGTGAAACAAAAACTTTTACCGTGGGTTTTCACTTTCCAACCGTGAAGATTGGAAATAGATTTCCAAGACCTAGCCTCCATAGGTACGGTCTTCAAAAGCTTATCTACCCAACCATGAAAATTAGGGATGGGGTCCACAATTCCCATGGTTGCTGTAAAAAAGGGAAAAAGAGGTAAGAGAAAGTAAACAGTATTCAAGAAAAAAAAACAAAGAAGACAGGAAGACTTACGTGCAAGATTCCATTTTTCAGGAAAGGGAATATTCTCTTCACCTACCAAGCCCACCGTGGGTACAACAACAAACTGTGCGTATCAACCACGGTCCTTATCATCTTCGGGGCTAACTAAAACCCTTTTACTTCTCGCAGCTAAGGTAAATACACCATTACAAAATAGCTTGGGAGAGTAAAGATGAATGAGGTGAGGGAATGTGAAATCAACACCTGCCTTGTTCGATAAATGCCTCAAACAGGCAACAATTCTCCAAATAATCGGGCTAATTTATGCTAAGCAGACTTTGAAAAAATGGTAAAAATCGAGAATTACGGGATTAATAGCTGGTTTGAACCCCAAAGTAAAAGGGTAGGTATAAACAAAGGAATGACCAGCCTTGAAAGATGAAATTCTCTGATTTGGATTAGGAATTTCAATAGGAAGATTGCTGCTCCAATGGCAATCTCTGCGAACTACAGAAATTAAAACTTCTGTAATTAAAGTAGGATAGGTATCGGCATATTCTAAACCGGCAACTTGTTTGTTGAGGGATTCTCTGTCATGGTCAAAAGATAAGTCATGAGGAACTATTTCCTCCACTGAAGGCTCTTGCAAAGGTTCAGAAGGTTCATTGCCCTTAGAAGAGGGATTTTGCGTTCTGGAAGGGACACCAGAACTAGAAAAAGGAGTAGCAAAACTAGAGCTGCCACCCTGTGTAGATCCTAAATTGCGGAGTCTACCGCCTCTGCCTCTCCTATGCCTAACTGGGGCATTAGGGAAGTTATCTAAAATGGCAATTCTTTTGGGGTTAGGGTTTGAAGACGACATGGTGAAGAAAGAGCGGTTTGAGTAAAAATGAAAAGTGTTGTAAAAGCACTTAGTAAATTTTTATGAAGAAGAAAACAAGATAACACGAGTTGAATTTATATATGAAAACAACCGTCAAAAGAGAGAAGTGTAATGATGGAAAGCCTATAATAAAGGCAACTATCTTTTCGTAAATAGCGGAGTTGTAAAATTTTTGAAAAAAGGCTGCAAAACTGAAGATCCAGTAGAAAAAGTGACACGTGTACAGAGCATTGAATGGAAGGGACAATCGAAGCGTCAATGATGTCATTGCATTAATGGTGGCAAAAATTCCCTTTTTACCAGTCCACTTCCCAAGTATTTAATAGATAAATAAATGGAAAGTGGAAAGACTATCTGTATTGGGAAAAATTAAGTTTTTTATATTGCAGATGACGTGTTATGACACGTGGAATGATCAAATAGTAAAAAAGAGCAGAACTAATTAAGAGACACGGGCAATAACAGGTGCGAGCAAAGATATTGGAAAAGGCACGGGCAATTACTCAGGAGATGCAGAGCCCGCACCTATTCAGGTCATTTAAAGCGCAAAGATTCAAGGGTATGAACCTAATAACCTACGAGGGACCGGATACAGTACTTACTACACCTTAAATGCCAAAGAACGTTAAGGAATATTTTCTTTGATTTATGTAACGTATCATTAAATGACATTTATTGCTCATTATTGTCTTATTATGTCTAAGGCGAAACTCATGCTCCTAAAAAGGCTATAAAAGGAGGAAGAGTTATCAATTGTGGGACACGGTGAAATATTAAAATACACTTGATTTACTTGTTTTCATACTATCTCTTTCTCAAAAGTCTATCTACATCTTTTCTTCTGATTATCAGTAACCCGTGTTTTCATATATTCTTAAGTTTGATCAAAGTTCTATTTTTTGGTAAAACAAAATTAAACAACTTCTTTATAATGTGTTGCTTTTAAAATATACGAACTACAAAACATGCATATTTGAATTTGATAAAGCAACTTCAAAGTTTCATTCGATGTACATTTTTCTCCTAAATTAGATATACTATATATAAATTATTGTATATGTCAATTTTGTGTAATTATTTTTTTGAAAAATACTTTTGTTGTGTAAAGTGTATTTCATGTTTTGACTATTTTTTAAAAATTATTTCTTCATTAACTTAGGAAACACGCGCAAAGCGCGTACCATGAGACTAGTATATATATATATATATATATAATCCACCGATTTAACCAACATGGCATGGTTTTGCATGAGCAATTCTTACTTTCGACGTATAAATTCACTCTAAAACCGAGTTTAATGTGATAAAAAAATATACATGTCCGTCATTGATTATCAAATTATGAAGGGAAATGCAATATCCTGAAATGCATCGATTATGTAACTCATGACTGATTCCATAGGTATATAATAAATATTATAGAACTTTATTCTCTTTTCGTGTGTAGTTTGTGTCTTCAAGATTGTCTACGGGCAAAATCAGGGTAAAAATCGAGGTAATGCATATCCCGATTTTCTGGTGAAGAAGACAGAAGGAGAGCACGAACACACGATGTTGAAATCAAGGCTGAGAGCCTTTTTTACCGAGACCCATGAAAGATGAACAATGGGCTTATCGTTGGGCATGATAAAGCAACGCTCCCTGGGCCCGGAATGAGCTCTAGGACCTCGGGAGATATGGCAAACGGTTATGCACGACTAATGCACGACCCAATTCCCAACCCCGGTCGTGATGGCGCCTCTCGTGAAGACAAGGCCAGCTAGAACAACGCAAATACCTCTTTTAGCTATTACTACGCTTTTAGCAAATCCAGAACAAGCGTAAACAGTGATAAAAACGCAGAAATAACAATACCAACATGCGATACCAACCCGACACGGCCCAAACCGGGGTGTCACAAGTCATGAGCTACTACAGAGTTTAAAATAAGTCTACAAAATGTAAAGTCTGATACAATTGTCTGAAGGAAACCCAAAGATATGAAATAGGAGAGATAAAGACTGCGGACGTCAACAACTACCTCGTCACTCCGACTAGCCTCCTGATCTGGGAAGAATCAGTGCTCAGGGGTAGACTCCACAATGCCTGTGTCTGCACACATGGTGCAAGGAGTAATGTGAGTACTCCGACCTAGTGAGTAACAACAATAAATAATAACTGAAAGTAAGAAAGCACATAACAGCACAATGTAGTTCTATATCAGGCAGTAAAAACAGTAAAATAGTAGAACATTACAGGATAAAAGTTAAATTCCCTTTTTAAATAAGTCTAGTAAATCAGGTAAAACGTCAAGTAAACAGTTAGTAGAAATCTGCCCCTCGGGCTCGGTATCAATCGCTCAGAATAGGATCAGCCTCTCAGGCTCAGTATCACATCACTCAGAACAGTATCAACCCCTCGGGCTCAGTATCACATCTCATGGGTACCCGCGCTCACTGGGGATGTACAGACTCCGGGAAGGGCCCTTTATGGCCCAAGCGCAATATCAAACCACCTTATGGCATATAAAACAAGGTCTGAAAGCCAACTCACATCACACTCGAGGCCTGAAAGCCTCCTCACTATCACTCGAGGCCTGAAAGCCTCCTTACATATCACTCGAGGCCTGAAAGCCTCCTCACATAATGCTCAAGGCCTGAAAGCCTCACTCAGTCCTTCGGGCATCAATAAAATAATAGTTCTCAGCCCAGATAAAAGTGAAATATCAGTAAAGTCTCAAAATTCAATTAAAACGGCTAAGTTTGCAAAATAGTATAATCATTAGGATTGAGTTCAAATAACGTGTCAAAATAGTGATAACAATCCCCGAAGGATTCAAATAATCGGCATTAAGCCCAAAACATGGCAGTAAGCCCAAATCACGGTAATAAGCAAATCAATTTAGTCAAATACGCGGTAAACTATCAAACCGGATGGACCAAGTCACAATCCCTAGTAGTAAACAACCTCGCGCTCTCCATTTAGCGCGTATTTCACCTCAATATAGCACTACATTGTGCAAATCCGGGAGTTCAAACCCTCAAGATATCATTTACTATCATTACTCACCTCAAGCCGGCCAAAATCCTAGCTCGCTATGCCCTTGCCTTGCAAATCGACCTCCTCGCGCGTTGAATCTGATCAAAACCACAACGAATACGTTACGATAGGCTAATGGAACATAACCCAATCAAAAAGACTCGAAAAATATCGCAAATCACGAAATTGGCAAAACCTGAGCCCCGGGCCCACTTCTCGAAAAATCAAAAAATTAACATCACCGGATTTCTTATCTCGCCACGAGTCTATACATATCAAGATTACCAAAATCGGAGTCCATATGACCCCTCAAATTCCACTTTGAAATACCAAATTTCCAAGCCCTAGCTTTACCCCCTTTTGATGAATTTCCACAAATTTCTACGTTAATTCTACCATTAAATCATGTATTTAGGCCAAAGAACTCACCTCCAATCACACCCAGTCGAAATCCCCTTCAATTTCTGTCCAAGAGCTCTCAAGGTTGCTCAAAAATGGTGGAAATAATACTTGGTTCGCGGATGAAATATATAATAAACCCTTCTATCCAGACCTCTTTTCCTCTATGCGATCGCAGCACAAGGCTTGCGATCGCAATGAACAAAATTCAAACTCCAAAATTTAACACTATGTGATCGCATACATACCCCTGCGATCGCAATGCACAAGATTCTTAAGCTATGCGATCGCATACCTACACCTGCGATCGCATTGAACAATTTTCTACTAAAAATCCCGGATCAACTTTACACTATGCGATCGCATGCATCCTTATGCAATCACAATGAACAATTAGACAACCCCTTAAAATCCTTCTATGCGATCGCAGAGCCTTCCTGCGATCGCAGAGAACAAAAGTCTGCAACCACTGAACCTGCAATTTCTGCAACATCCTAAGTCCCAAAAACCTTCCGTTAGCCATCCGATATTAACCCGAGGCCCCCGGGACCTCACCCAAAAACACCAACACATCCTAAAACATCATTCAAACTTGTTCCAATCATCAAAACACATCTAACAATGCTAAAATCATCAATTCACACCGAATTTAAGCCGAAGTTTCTCAAAAACTTCTGAAATACGCATTTGATCAAAAACCCGACAAAACACCTCTGAATGACCTGAAGTTTTACACACACATCCAAAATCACCTAACGAAGCTTCAGCAACTCTCGGAGTTCCATTCCGACCCTCAAATCAAAATCTCACCTATCAACCGGAATTCGCCAAAATACTAACTTCGCCAATTCAAGCCTAATTCTACACCGGACCTCCAAAATCAATTCCGATCACACTTCTAAGTCACAAATCATCCCCTAAAGCTAACCGAATCATCAGAAATCACATCCAAGCCCTCTAACTCAATAGTCAACATCCGGTTGACTTTTTCAAAACAAGCCTTCCTTAAAGAGACTACGTGTCTCATTTCCATCAAAAACCAATCCAATTAAACTCATTCACCCAAGACTAATATAATGAAAAATAAGGAAGTAGAAAATGGGGAAAATAGGGAGGTAACTCACGTGAAGATGGGCAGGGTCATCACATCCTCCCCAGCTAAAATAAACTCTCGTCCTCTAGTAGGTCAAGAAACATACCTGGAGCCACAAGCAGGTGAGGATATCTCCTCCGCATCTTTCACTCAGTCTCCCAAGTAGCCTCCTCCACGGGCCAACCTCTCCACTGCACTTTTACCAAAGCTATATCCTTTTATCTCAATTTTCGAACCTAATGACCCAAAATAGCCACTGGTTCCCCATCATAGGTCAAATCATCATCCAACTGAACAGTACTGAAGTCTAAAATATGGGATGAGTCCCCAACATACTTCCGGAGCATAGATACATGAAACACCGGATGCACGCCCGACAAGCTGGGTGGTAAGGCAAGCTTATAAGCCACCTCCCCAATCCTCCTAAGTACCTCAAAAGGTCCAATAAACCGCGAAATCAGCTTCCCTTTCTTCCCAAACCGCATAACGCCCTTCATGGGCGAAACCTTTAGCAAGACCTTCTCACCCACCATATATGACACATCACGAACCTTCCGGTCTGCATAACTCTTCTGACGCGACTGTGCTGTACGAAGCCTCTCCTGAATCAGCTTCACCTTCTCTAAGGCATCCCGAACCATCTCTGTCCCCAATAACCTAGCCTCGCCGGGCTCGAACCATCCAATAGGAGATCTACACCGCCTCCCATACAACGCCTCATACGGAGCCATCTGAATGCTCGACTGATAATCGTTGTTGTAGGAAAACTCTGCAAGCAGCAAAAACTCATCCCAAGAACCCCCAAAATCAATAACACAGGCATGCAACATTTCCTCCATTATCTGAATAGTACGCTTAGACTGCCCGTTCGTGTAAGGATGAAATGCTATGCTCAACTCGACCTGCGTACCCAACTCTCGCTGAAATGTCTTCCAGAACTGAGAAGTGAACTGAGTACCCCTATCTGAGATAATAGACACTGGAACCCCATGCAATCGGACAATGTCCCGGATAAAGATCCCTGCCAGTCGCTCCGAATAATAGGTAGTACATACCGGAATGAAATGCGCAGACTTGGTCAGCCTATCCACAATCACCCAAATCGAATCGAATTTCTTCAAAGTCCGAGGGAATCTACTTACAAAATCCATAGTAATCCTCTCCCACTTCCACTCGGGAATAATCATTCGCTGAAGTACACCGCCCGGCCTCTGATGCTCGTATTTTACCTGCTGACAGTTGAGACACCGAGCCACAAACCCTACAATATCCTTTTTCATCCTTCTGCACCAATAGTGCTGCCTCAAATCCTGATACATCTTCGCGGCACTCGGATGAATGGAATACCGTAAGCTGTGGGCCTCTTCCAATATCAACTCCCGAAGCCCATCCACATTGGGCACACAAATCCGGCCATGCATCCTCAACATGCCATCATCATCAATGGTCACATCCCTGGCATCATCATGCTGAACCTTGTCCTTAAGGACAAGCAAATGTGGATCATCATGTTGGCGCTCTCTGATGCGATCATATAAGGAAGACCGAGAAAACACACAACCAACCGATTGGCCAAAGCCTGAACATCAGCTGCAAAGGGCCTCTCCCCAACTGTAATGTATGCCAAGCTCCCCATACTAACTGCCTTTCGGCTCAAAGCATCGGCCACTACATTGGCCTTCCCTGGGTGATACAGAATGGTAATATCATAGTCCTTAAGCAACTCTAGCCACCTTCGCTGCCTCAAAGTAAGGTCCTTCTGCTTGAACAAATGCTGAAGACTGCGATGATCGGTGAATACCTCACAAGATACACCATACAAGTAGTTCCTCCAAATATTCAAAACATGAACTATAGCGGCCAACCCCAAATCATTTACAGGGTAGTTCTTCTCGTGGGAATTCAACTGACGAGAAGCATAAGCAATAACTCTACCCTCCTACATCAATACACATCCGATCCCAACTCTCAAAGCATCACAATATATTGTATAAGAGCCTGCAGCTGAGTGCAAAACCAATACTGGAGCCATGGTCAAGGATGTCTTGAGCTTCTGAAAGCTCTCCTCGCACTCGTCGGACCATACAAATGGAGAACCCTTCTGAGTCAACTTGGTCAAGGGCAATGCAATAGAGGAAAATCCCTGAACGAACCGGGGATAATAACCTGCCAACCCAAGGAAACTACAAATCTCTATGGATGAGGTCGGTCTAGGCCAACTCTGCACCGCCTCTATCTTCTTCGGGTCGACCTGAATACCCTCACTGGACACCACGTTCCCCAAGAAAGCTATTGAGCTGAGCCAAAAATCACACTTGGAGAACTTTGCATAAAGCTTCTCCTCCCTTAATCTCTGCAATACAACTTGCAAATGCTGTGAGGGCTCCTCCCGGCTACGCGAGTACACCAGAATATCATCAATAAAAACAATAACGAATGAATCCAGATACGACCAAAATACACTGTTCATAAAATGCATGAACGCTGTTGGGGCATTAGTCAGCCCAAAGGACATAACAAGAAACTCATAGTGCCATATCTAGTCCTGAAAGCAGTCTTCATAATATCTGAATCCCTAATCTTTAACTGGTGATAGCCCGAACGGAGATCGATCTTGGTGAACACCCTCTCTCCCTGAAGTTGGTCAAATAAATCATCAATGCAAGGTAGGGGATACTTGTTCTTCACTGTTACTTTGTTCAATTGCCTGTAGTCAATGCACATTCTCATGGTGCCATCCTTCTTCTTCACAAATAGAACCGGTGCCCCCATGGTGACATACTAGGCCGAATGAACCCCTTATCTAGGAGTTCCTGAAGCTCATCCTTCAGTTCTTTCAACTCCGCTGGTGCCATATGATACGACGGAATGGAAATGGGCTTAGTGCCCGGCACCAGGTCAATACCAAAATCAATATCCCTGTCCGGTGGCATGCCCGGCAGGTCCATGGGAAAAACATCAAGAAACTCCCTCACAACTGGGACAGAATCAATGCTAGGAGTCTCGGCTCCAACATCCCTCACGAATGCCAAATATGAAAGACAACCCTTCCCAACCATATGTTGGGCCTTTAAGAATGAAATTACCCTGTTGGGAACATAGTCAGTCATGCCACGCCACTCGATCCTCGGAACACCCGGTATAGCCAAAGTGACTGTCTTAGCATGACAGTCCAGAATAGCATGACACGGAGATAACCAATCCATGCCCAAAATAACATCAAAATCCACCATGCTCAATAGCAATAGATCAACTCGGGTCTCCAGACCCCCAATAGTCACCAAACACGACCGATACACATGGTCTACAATAGTAGTATTGCCCACCGGGGTAGATACATGAACAGGTAAAGTAAGACACCCTCGGGTCGTACCCAAATGATGAGAAAAATATGAGGGCACATAAGAATAGGTGGAACCAGGATCAAATAAGATTGAGGCATCCCTGTGGCAGACTGAAATAATACCTGTAATGACGGCATCTGAAGGAATGACATCTATCCGGACCCGACGAGCATAAAAGCGAGCCTGACCACCGCCCGATTGACCTCTGCCTCTGGGGCGACCGCTGCCTGAACCTCACCCCTAGCTGGCGGGTCGGGTGCTGAAGAAACTGGACCAGAAGACGAGGGTTGACCCCTCTACTGAGATAAGCTAGCAGCTCGAAAAGGACACTGCCTCCACATATGCGCAAACTCTTCGCACTCATAACAACTCCCGGGTGCTAGAGAATGGGGCTGAAGGGAACCCCTCGCGTCGGAGTGACTGGCGGACGCACTCGGCCTAGAAGAACCTTGAACAGATGGAGCACATGATGAACTCTGTGCTGGAAGAGCACTAAGAGATGGCTGACTCTGCTGAGAACCACGATAACCACGACTTGAAGATGCTCCACGATACTCGGAATGGGCTGACTGAGTGGTCCTGAAAGAACGACCCCGACCCTGCTGGAACTGGCCCCTCGAAGGAGCGCCACTGAAACTACCAGTACCTCGAGGTCTCTTGGCCTCCATCTCATCTCGATCCTGGCGGCGAACCGACTCAATATCTCGAGCTATATCCACCACCTCCTCGAATGAAGCACCCAACACTCTCTCTCTAGCTATAAGAACACGGAAATGGTAGTTAAGGCCATCCACAAATCTCCTGATATGCTCACAATCAGATGGAACCAGCCAAATTGCTTGACGAGCCAACTCTGAGAACCTCATCTCATACTGAGACACAGTCATGTCTCCCTGTCGTAGCCACTCAAACTGCCTACGCAGCTCCTCCCTACAGGACCGTGGTACATACCAAGAAGAGAGCAGAGAACTACTGCAAAGACAAAGGTGCTACACCAACCGGCCTACGCTGCTCATATGCCTCCCACCAAGTGAAGGCGGCCCCAGTAAACTGAAAAGTAGTAAAACCACACTGCTGGACTCAAGGATTCCCGCTGTACGGAGCATACGCTGGCACCTGTCAAGAAAACCCTGGCATCCTCGCCCTCAGCTCCACTAAATATCGGAGGTTGGAGTCTACCAAACCTCTCGAGGTGACGCTGCTCGTCCTCGGGCATAACTGGAACCCTGAACTCCTGCACTGGAGCAACTGGCTGAGCTGGAGGTGCCTCTGGAGTCTGTAGTTCCTGCACTACCTGCTCAGGTGTGCGAGTAGCGGGGGTCTGATTCCCTCCCCGGCCTGTAAAGTAGCTGCTGCTGCTGTTGTGGCTGAAACCACCTGAGCCTGGCCCATACAAACTGTCAATATCTGGGCCAATGTCTACTGAAGACCCAGAATCACAATGGGCACAACTGGTGCCTGAACTGGTGCTGCTGGAGCCTGGTCCTGAGCTGGGGCAACTAGAGGATCCACAGGTGTTGCCCCTGCTGCTCTGCCTTTACCACAACCACGTCCAAGATCGCGTCCATGACCTCTGGTAGCCTCAGTAGATGGTACTGGTGGTCGTCCGTCATGTCCGGTAGCTCGTGTCCTCACCATCTGTGAGAGAATAGAACAAAGAGAAGTTTAGTACTTGGATCAACAAGTTCGCATGACAGAATTTCAAGAATGTGAAGTTTTCCTAAAAGGTTCTGCAGCCTCTCGAGGATAAGTACAGACGTCTCCGTACCGATCCGCGAGACTCTACTAAACCAGCTCATGAATCGTAAGATCTAGTAACCTAGGCTCTGATACCAACATGTCACGACCCAATTCCCAACCCCGGTCGTGATGGAACTTCTCGTAAAGACAAGGCCAGCCAGAACAATGCAAATACCTTTTTTAGTTATTACTAAGCTTTTAGCAAATCCAGAACAATCATAAATAGTGATAAAAATGCAGAAATAACAATACCAACATGCGATACCAACCCGACACGGCCCAAACTGGAGTGTCACAAGTCATGAGCTACTACAGAGTTTAAAATAAGTCTACAAAATGTAAAGTTTGATACAATTGTCTGAAGGAAACCCAAAGATATGAAATAGGAGGGATAACGGCTGCGGACATCAACAGCTACCTCTTCACTCCAACTAGCCTCCTGATCTGGGAAGAATCAGTGCTCAGGGGTAGACTCCACAATGCCTGTATCTGCACACATGGTGCATGGAGTAATGTGAGTACTCCAACCTAGTGAGTAACAACAATAAGTCCAGTAAATCAGGTAAAACGTCAAGTAAACAGTGAGTAGAAATCTGCCCCTCGGGCTCAGTATCAATCGCTCGGAATAGGATCAGCCCCTCAGGCTCAGTATCACATCACTCAGAACAATATCAGCCCCTCGGGCTCAGTATCACATCTTATGGGTACCCGCGCTCACTGAAGGTGTATAGACTTCGGGAGGGGCCCCTTACGGCCCAAGCGCAATATCAAGCCACCCCGTGACATATAACACAAGGCCTGAAAGCCTGCTCACATCACACTCGTGGCCTAAACGCCTCCTCACATATCACTCGAGGCCTGAAAGCCTCCTCACATATCACTTGAGGGCTGAAAGCCTCCTCACATATCACTCGAGTCCTGAAAGCCTCCTCACATCACGCTCAATGCCTGAAAGCCTCACTCAGTCCAGAAAAATATCATAAGCCCTTCGGGCATCAATAAAATAATAGTTCTCAGCCCAGACAACAGTGAAATATCAGTAAAGTCTCAAAATTCAATTAAAACGACTGAGTTTACAAAATAGTATAATCATTCGGAATGAGTTCAAATAACGTGTCAAAATAGTGTGGAAATAGTGATAACAATCCCCGAAGGATTCAAATAATCGGCATTAAGCCCAAAACATGGCAATAAGCCCAAATCATGGTGATAAACAAATCAATTTAGTCAACTACGCGGTAAAATATCAAACGGGATGGACCAAGTCACAATCCCTAGTAACCCCGCGCTCTCCATTTAGCACGTATTTCACCTCAATATAGCACTACATTATGCAAATCCGGGAGTTCAAACCCTCAGGATATAATTTACTATCATTACTCACCTCAAGCCGGCCAAAATCCTAGCTCGCTATGCCCTTGCCTTTCAAATCGAACTCCTCGCGCGTTGAATCTGATCAAAACCACAACGAATACGTTACGATAAGCTAAGGGAACATAACCCAATCGAAAAGACTCGAAAATATCGCAAATCATGAAATTGGCAAAACTCGAGCCCCGAGCCCACTTCTCGAAAAATCAAAAAATTAACATCACCGGATTCCTTATCTCGCCACGAGTCTATACATATCAAGATTACCAAAATCGGAGTCCATATGGCCCCTTAAATTCCACTTTGAAATACCAAATTTCCAAGCCTTAGCTTTACCCCCTCTGATGAATTTTCACAAATTTCTACGTTAATTCTACCATTAAATCATGTATTTAGGCTAAAGAACTCACCTCCAGTCACACCTAGTCGAAATCCTCTTCAATTTCTGTCCAAGAGCTCTCAAGGTTGCTCAGAAATGGTGGAAATAAGACTTGGTTCGCGGATGAAATGTTTAATAAACCCTTCTGTCCAGACCTCTTTTCCTCTATGCGATCGTAGCACAAGGCTTGCGATCGCAATGAACAAAATTCAAACTCCAAAATTTAACACTATGCGATCGCATACATGCCCCTGCGATCGCAATGCACAAGATTCTTAAGCTATGCGATCGCATTGAACAATTTCTACTAAAAATCCTGGATCAACTTTACACTGTGCGATCACATGCCTTCTTATGCGATCGCATTGAACAATTAGACAACCCCTTAAAATCCTTCTATATGATCGCAGAGCCCTCCTGTGATCGCCGAGAACAAAAGTCTGCAACCACTGAACCTGCAATTTCTGCAATATCCTAAGTCCGAAAAACCTTCCGTTAGCCATCTGAAATCACCCCGTGGCCCCCGGGACCTCACCCAAAAACACCAACTCATCCTAAAACATTATTCAAACTTGTTACAATCATAAAAACACATCTAACAATGCTAAAATCATCAATTCACACCGAATTCAAGCCTAAGTTTCTCAAAAACTTCCGAAATACGCATTTGATCAAAAACCCGACCAAAACACCTCTGAATGACCTAAAATTTTATACACACATCCAAAATCACCTAACAAAGCTTTAGAAACTCTAGGAATTCTATTCCGACCCTCGAATCAAAATCTCACCTATCAACCGGAATTCGCCAAAAAACTAACTTCGCCAATTCAAGCCTAATTCTATACGAGGCCTCCAAAATCAATTTCGATCACACTCCTAAGTCATAAATCACCCCCCGAAGCTAACCAAATAACCGAAAATCACATCCGAGCCCTCTAACTCAATAGTCAACATACGGTTGACTTTTTCAAAACAAGCCTTCCTTAAAGAGACTAAGTATCTCATTTCCATAAAAAAACCAATCCAATTCAACTCATTCATCCAAGACTCCTATAGTGAAACATAAGGAAGCAGAAAATGGGGAAAACGGGGCGGTAAATCACGTGACGACGGGCCGGGTCATCACAACTAATAGAGGACCGTGATATACGTACGTAACCGAATATCATGGTGTAGAACTTGCCCGGTGTTAGTTACGGATGAGTATTCCTCGAGAAAGGGAGATTTTATCTTTTTTAGAATTGTACTAGGGATGAAACTCTCCTATTATATAAAGAAAAAGTTCTTTATATTATTTAACACATTATAACAGGCGAATCAAGGCAATAAAAATTCATATTTCTGCCTTATGGCTACTTTAAAGTTCTTACTTTACTGTTTGTTCTTCATTCATAATTGGCTTTGAACCAAGTGTCCGATCGAAGGCAAAACCACTGTTCAATCTAAGTTTGAACTGGGCCTTGACATTACACTTGGTTTAATAACTCATTAGTCTTTAACTCGTTTATCCTATATTATTTGTGTTAAATTTATCCACATATCCTTAAAATTACGTACATATTTAATTGTTATCCGTTTTAAGAGTAAAAAGTTTGGCATCAACTGTGGGCTAAGGATAATAGTAGTGGTTTGACAAAAATCTCCATAACACGCTCTATTTTATGCTTGTTCTTTAAAGTCGTAATTTCAGGTCAGCTTAAAAATGTCAAATTCTCAGTCTACCCATGTGAACATTGAGGCTGAGTCTGGCTATTATGGCGAAAGCAACAATTTGGTCCCTAGCAATAAGGTGCCCCTACTGATCTTAACAGAGTCCCAATTATCGATCCGACCGATGCCAACCCAAAGGTGTCTATCGACGTAAACCTACCAACTAACCCCGGAAAGAGCATTTATAGAGGACCTCGATCTACAGTTCAAGAAATGTCCGAGGGCAAAGGTGATGGGGTAAACATGTGACTAATCTTTGAAATGTTGCAAGCTCAATAGGCAGCGATAGCGCAGCTACAGAATCAAGGCCACGCCTATGGTAGGGTCGAGCCCAAACGGTCCTAGGAGAGCACCCGATGAAACAAACAAACCACCGAGAGATCGGGTGAAGCTGAGCTTGGGGTCAATCTCGAGATGATGAAAATACTTGAAGAGTTGACGAAACGGGTGGAATAAAGTGAGAAAAAATTTGAGGCCAACGACAAGAAGGTAGAAACATACAATTCCAGGTTCGATAAAATCCCGGGAGCACCCCCGATATTGAAAGGATCAGATTCCAAGAATTTTATCCAAAAGCCTTTCTCTCTGAACACGGAACCAAAGCCGATCTCGAAGAGGTTTCATGTGCCAGACATTCCAAAATATAGAGTAACCACATATCTGAATGAACATATGACCTCCTATACATGTCCCATCAAAGGGAAAGACTTAGAAGATGATGAAATCGATTCGGTGTTACTGAAGAAGTTTCGCGAAGACTGTGTCAAAAGGGTAATGATTTGGTATCACTGCTTACCTCCAAATTCCATTGACCCATTTACTATTCTTGCAGATGCTTTTGTGAAGGCCCACGCAAGAATCATCATTGTCGATACCAGAAAATTGGACCTTTTAAAAATTAAACAAATTAAAGAGATAACGAGATGCTTAGGGAGTTCGTTTGAAGATTCTAGATAGAACGGATGGATCTGTCTCCAGTTGTAGACGATTGGTCCGTTTAGGCCTTCACTCAAGGAATTAACCCCCGAAGCCCCTTGGCTTTATAGCAGCTAAAACAAAATATGGTAGAGTACCCGGTGGTATCCCGGGCCGACGTCTACAAAAGGTGCCAGTCAAAGATCAGGGTCGAGTATGGCTAACTCGGAACCCCTTTTAGGACTGTTTATCCCATCAAATCCAACGACAGGTCTAAGCGAGCCGTCGATCATGATCCAAGGCCGATCTGGGATTAGTACCAACCACTTAACGCAGATCGAAGGAGAAACAGGTCTGGGCGTCACCCCACAAAGAATGAAAAGAGACACGATCGAGGGCCCAATGGCCGAGTTTTGATGAGTAAAAATAGTTTCGACAGGCCGTTCGGGGGTAGGAAAGCACCAAGATTATTAGAGTATAATTTCAACGTTGATGTTGCCAGCATCGTATCAGCTATCGGGCGCATCAACGAGACCAAGTGGCCTCGACCGTTGCAGCCCGACTCTACCCAAAGGGATGCTAACTTGATGTGCAAGTACCATGGCACTCATGGCCACATGACCGAGGATTGCCAACAATTGAGTGAGGAAGTTGCTCGATGTTAAATAACGGGCACCTCCGATAATTTCTAAGTGATCGGGCCAAAAACCACTTTAGGAACAATGATACCAACAAACAAGCCACATAGGAGGAGCCTCGGCACGTATTCAACATGATCATTGGAGGGGTCGATGTACCCCAATGCCCAATGATAAAGCACACGAAAGTATCTAACACAAGGGAAAACACACCTGAGATTATGTCCTGGAGGGAACCATTTCGTGCATTGATGAGGACGCCGAGGGTGTCGTAGAACCTCACAATGATGCACTCGTAATATCCGTATTTATCAATAAATCTTGAATTAAATGTGTGTTTATTGATCTAGGTAGTTAAGTCAATATCATCACACCGAGGGTCGTAGTCATTGGGGTTATATGACCAAATAATGCTTGCAGTCTAGGGGTTGAATGGATTTAACATGCATGAAACCACTAAAGGGGAGATAACCTTACCAGTGAACACCGCCGGGGCGATCCAAGATGAATTTCTACGTGGTCGAAGGGGACATGAGGTACAACGCCCTATTCGGAAGGTTGTAGGTTCACAACATGAGGGCGGTACCCTCGACCTTACATCAGGCATTAAAGTTCCCTAGACTAGGAGGAGTCAAGACGGTCTGCGGAGAACAGTTGGTCGCAACAGAGAAGTTCGCAATTGACGAGGTAATCCCTGTACCTGCAGTTTCGGCATCAAGAAATGCAGAGCCGACCAGAAAGGAAAAGATTAAATAGCAATCACAGATGTCGCCTCGGCCGAACCGGAGGAACGAGGAGGATGATTACGGAGTTTTGAGATCATCCATATGGTGACTATTACAATGCCTATTTGTGGCTACTCAAAATATCGTCAGTCTTGGTAAGTGATGCTAAAACATGTACTCCTCATGCTAAAATATGTACTCCTCATTCTTATGTGTTTACAAGAAAGTATTTGCATTTACAAACTTTCTTTTCATGATTTGATACATTGGTCGAACTGGACTATTGGATTCGATCGAACTTGCAACTGGACTTTTAGCTCCTCCCTTATGTACATGCCATCCGAACGAATTTTAAACTTTCAATGTTGAGAATGCTGACAAAATATAACACTAGGAAATCTAATAAATAATTTATATACAGGAAACCGGAGAGATAATAATAGAATTGACTGCTTAAAAGTGTACCATGCAATACTTTTAAGAATGTTAGTCATAATTATATAATATCTAGCTGGCATTTAAGTACAGTAGTATTTTTATTAGTTGTTTAATTGGTTGGGATTAACCCTTCATAATAAATAATATTCACGGTAATAAAAACAAAATAATAAAGTATCATCGAGATATGGTAATCAACAAGAATAAAAAAGTGACAATGACATCAATATTTTTACGTAAAAAACCCTTCTAAGTGAGAGAAAAACTTACGATCCCGAGAGGAGCAACTGATATCACTTACTAGAGAAAGAAGTTTTACACTTTATAGACCCAAGTAAAATAGTCCAAACATCACTACAACACGATATACAAGTACAGTGCTAATTTTCCTTCACAAGTTGTTAGCATAGGTTGCCTCCAAGCAGAAAATTCTCAATCATGTATTTCCCTTTAAGGCACATGCCTGTTACTTTCACTCTTGAATGAGATGAGCTCCATCATAATTGTTACTCCTCCTACAATAAATATAATTTTGTTATCGGGGATACTGCATGTAGTATTTGTAAGGCTGAAGTTTCGTTGCCTTAGTGCAGTTTTCTTTTTTCAAAAGTTTGGCCATGGCACTGATAAGAAGATCAGTTCTTCATCTCCTAGTTATTTCCTTGATCAGTTTCGTGGTTCTTCAACAGAAAAGTGATGCTGAAGAAGTACTAATGCTTCAAAAACCACGATTGATTAATTGCAAATTTGATAAAATATATCAGTTGGGTGACTCGTTTGCAGATACAGGCAACTGCATTAGAGAGAGAGTTTGTGGAGCTCATACTGTATGCGGAAGATTTCCTTATGGAATGAATTTTTTTCAGAATGCAACCGGACGTTGTTCTAATGGCATGCTCATGATTGATTTCATAGGTTTGATACTTTATTCTCCGTTACTCTTGACGTGTTTTTCAGATTTAACTACATATAAATATCGTATGTGGAATTATTTATTTAGTCTAGAAAATAATCAGACAACCTGCTCTAACAAATGTCAATCAGTCACATACCTTTTTATCCGCGGATGTAGAATTAGTGGAACTAGTCTTAGAGTTCTGTGAGCAATTAACTTCACATAATTACTCCATAGATTTTTAGGTTGTTATGTGCTTTTATTAGATTTATTCTAAAACGTTAGTGTTTCTCAACTTTCAGAATATATAATTTTAAAATTGACATATAATAGATAACTAAATCGATAGTTTTCAAAAGTAATTCTCTGTGTCCAAAGACAAATAAAATCCCCGTCGATTTTCAGTAAATAAATTTTTTGGCATTATTTCTATTTTTAGGTTTTATAAATGTTGAGTTTGTGTGTCTTGAGATAGAAACATAGTCATATTCATAAAATAAATTATATGTCTATGATTTTACGTGATGCAATTAAATTTTTACAAGTTGAAGATCACGTTTTCTATATGAAAGAAATATATTGATAACGGTAATGACACGCTAATAGTTAACTCACCTAAATCGAAATAAGTAATATATTTATATAAGTTAATGTTTTCTTGACTTTAAATTCCTAAATATTAGTAAGAGTTTTTATATAGTCCAAATAAGGAAAGACATAATAGCCAAAATATTATTTAATTTTTAAGTCCTAAATATTAGAAAAATGAGTAAATGACGATTTTGCCTAATATAAAATCAAAATTTTAAGGGTGAAATAGACTAATGACATTTTGCTAGGGCCTTCATAGTTTAAATATTGTATAAATAGAGGGCAAGAGATGGTTGATGATGGTTCATAATTCCAACTTCCAGGGATAGTATATTTTCTGAGGTCTTTTTCCTTTGTAGTTGAAATAAAATAATTACCATATATAAAAACTGGAACAATATGCAATATAATGCTTACTTGCTCATATGGCCTTATGAATTTTAGCCAACATATACTGATATTGTAAATTTTTTACACCATCATTAAATTTTAAGTTGTGATAGTAGGTTAAGTATATTTTTGCTTGGTTACTTATTAATAACTTATCATAGAAATATATTTATAACTATTTTCTAAATGATTTGAATATTGGGTTTTTACTATCAGTGCGTAGAATTTATTTAGACATGTACTCTACTCGTTCATTCAAACCTTTTACCAACGGACTGCATCCCAATTTATCCTCTCAATATATGCTTTCTTTTCTTTTTCACACAGCGTTGGAATCTGGTCTTCCTCTCCTAAATCCCATCAAGGATCAAAATCCAAATTTTAGACATGGCGCGAATTTTGCAGTAGCAGGAGCTACTGCTTTACCAGCTGAAATTCTGGAAAATAAGAAGATGGTTAATCCATCAACAAATAGTTCATTAAGTGTGCAACTTGATTGGATGTCTTCTCATTTCGAAACCACCTGCTATACTGGTAATTAAATAATTAATTTGCTAAATACTTCCAAGTTCATAGGAAATATGTAATTAATAATCTAATCTAATCTAATGGAAGTTGAATTGATTATTAATAGTTTTTTGTCGTTCTTGCTTGCTAGATTGCCCAGAAAAATTGAACAAGTCTCTTTTCCTAGTTGGAGAAATAGGAGGAAATGAATGCACTCATGGCTTATTGGAAGGTAAAACGATAGAAGAGTCGCGAAGAATGGTGCCAGAAGTTGTTGAGGCCATCATTCATGGTGTTCGAGTGAGTTTTTGGTTTTATACGGTATTTAATATATTTTTTTTATACACCCAGCCATTAGTGATTTATTTATATACATACCCAATATCTCTTCCCTGTCTTATCAATGTGAAATTTGCCTAGGGTGTCACTTTATATATTTATTACCTATTGATTTGTTTATTTCTTTCAGAGAGTGATTAGTTTGGGGGCTACTCGAATTGTAGTTCCTGGCAATTTCCCAAGTGGTTGTTTTCCAATTATCCTAACCAAATTCATGACGGACAATTCAAGTGCTTACGATGAGCACCATTGCTTGAAAGATTTCAATAATTTAGTAATCTTCTTCAATGATCATTTGCGACAAGCCATTCAAGAGTTAAAGAAAGAGTACCCAAACATTACACTCATTTATGGTGACTACTACAATGCCTATATATGGCTTTTAAAAAATGCCGTCAGTCTTGGTAAGTGATGCTAAGAATACGTACTCCTCATTCTTATGTGTTTATAAGAAAGTATATGAATGTACAAACTTTCTTTTCAGGATTTGACAAAAACTCTCTACAAAAAGCTTGTTGTGGAATAGGAGGAGGAGACTATAATTTTGACATACATAATATTAAAAATTGTGGTGCTCCAGGAGTCTCGGTGTGTGTTGACCCGAGTACTTACATCAGCTGGGATGGAATTCATTTGACACAAGAAGCATACAGTTGGTTGGCAAGATGGCTAATTGATAATATGTTACCCCAATTAAACTGCCAAGCTTAAGTGCATAAGAACCAAACGCATATTCAAAATAAGCGCTCTTTCTGTCTACATGGTGCAGTGCCGATTAGCCATTGTCACGTGCCAATTGATGACATTACTGAGGCCTTATTGAAATGGCAAGTGCATTATTAATCAACATTACTCTCCTGAATGCTATTCTTTATATTCTCTAGTTCTCTCAATATGAACAAATCAAGTAGCGAGTGCGTGCTTTCTTTTTTTATGTTTTGACTATTTTTGTGTTTCATAATATTAAGGGGTTCATGTCCAAAGTTCAGACGTGACTAGAAATCAAATTTAAATTTTTTGTTTCTTTTATCTCTTGATATAACCTTCTTTCCTTAATAAATTTTACCCTACAAATCAATTACTAAGCTAACCAGGAGCGACTATTCTGGGGCTAATTCACTCAACTTTCATTTTATTGTACTAATTACTATAAATATTTTAAGAAAAGAAGTGAACAATATAGAGTGTTCTCGAGTTTTCGCATGGTGGTGTAAAAGGTTGTGCCATGTGAAGTCAATCGTACCAATCAATTAAGCCCGGGAACATTAAACTCTTAATGTTAAGATTATATAGATTATTTTAAATATCAATAGGAATTATTTTCAGTGTTCAAGAAAAAAATCATAAGTTTTTTATAGGAGTAAGAAAAAGGGGTGGCTTTATTGAAGGTGTTGCGCTTTTTTCTTTCAAGGGTGTGAATGAGAAATGGAAGAGACACCTTTTAGATTGCACCTCTGCATATCACCCTTCCTTTGTCGATAAATTTAGAGGCTTGGCCTCATTTTTATCACATGAAATCAGATATGGAAAAATATTAAAATTTCTCCCCTCTTTTCTATTTGCATTATTTTCAAATAAACATAAGTGTCAAGTGTGATTTGCTCCGTCTGTTGAGTTCGCTGAAATTCTATAGTTTCAGTTGCCAGTATTGCAGAATAGTTGTTCCGTTCTATCCTGGGAGGAATTAATCCAAAACCTTGGGCAACAGTGAGGGGATTAAATTCCTTAAGGACACACAAGCAACTTGTGGGCTCGGAATTAGTTTTTCTGTTTTGTTTATTAAACTAATGTTTATCTGCTTCTCTGATTTTTTTTAACAAAGTAATACCAACAATCTTAAGGAATTTAATTTGTTAGTTTTTTTGTTTCTAACGGCTTCACGAGAAAATTGTGGTTGATTGTTTGCCGAAGAGGTTTATCGATCTAGAGAAAGCGTATGACAGGGTTCCTAGGGAGGTCTTATGGAGATGCTTAGAGGTTAAAGGGGTCCCAGTTGCCTACATTAGGGTGATTAAAGACATATATGATGGAGCTAAGACTCGGGTTAGGACAGTAGGAGGCGACTCCGAGCATTTTTCGGTTGTTACGGGGTTGCACCAAGGTTTGCGTTCAGCCCTTTCCTATTTGCCCTGGTGATGGATGCCATAACGCATAATATTCAAGGAGAGGTGCCATGGTGTATGCTATTTGCTGATGATATAGTCCTAATTGACGATACAAGATGCGGCGTCAACGAGAGACTAGAGGTTTGGAGACAAGCCCTTGAGTCTAAAGGTTTCAAGTTGAGAAGGACGAAGACGGAATATCTCGAGTGCAAGTTTGGGCTTGAGCCGACGGACGCGGGAGTAGAAGCGAGGCTTGACTCCCAAGTTATCCCTCAGAGGGGTAGTTTCAAGTACCTTGGGTCAGTTATTCAGGGAACCGGGGAGATCGACGAGGATGTCGCACACCGTATAGGGGTGGGGTGGATGAAGTGGAGGTTAGAAATGGGAGTCCTGTGTGACAAGAAAGTGCAACCGTTACTCAAAGGTAAGTTTTATCGAGCAGTGGTTAGACCGGCCATGTTGTATGGGACCGAGTGTTGGCCGGTTAAGAACTCTCACATCCAGAAGATGCAAGTAGCAGAGATGAGGATGTTGAGGTGGATGTGTGGGCATACAAGGATGGATAAGATTAGGAATGAAGTTATTCGAGAGAGGGTGGGTGTGGCACCCATGGAGGATAAGATGCGGGAAGCAAGACTCAGGTGGTTCGGGCACATTCAGAGGAGGAGCACTGATGCATCGGTGAGAAGTTGTGAGCGACTGGCGGTGCTGGGCACGAGGAGAGGTAGAGAGAGACCTAAGAAGCATTGGAGAGAGGTGATTAGGCAGGACATGACGCGACTTAGGATTACTGAGGACATGGCCCTTGACAGAGGATTGTGGAGGTCGAGCATTAAGGTTTTAGGTTAGGGGAGAAGTTGGGAATATTTCTACAGCGCGCTAGAGTGAGACTAGACAATTAGTAGTTAGTACTGATGCAGGGCTTTATATTATAGATATTAATATACTTTCCTCTTTCTCGTATTTCTTATATTTCTTATATTATTGTTATTTTGTTATTTATATTATTTTATGTTATGTTGTGTATTTTATGTTATTTACTATGAGTTCAGTGCTAGTACTAATATATCGCCACTTGTTTTTGTCACCTGTTTCCTTCTTGAGCCGAGGGTCACCTGAAAACAGCCACTCTGCCCCTCGGGGTAGGGGTAAGGTCTGCGTATATATTATCCTCCCCAGATCTCACTTGTGGGAATACACTGGATTGTTGTTGTTGTTGTTGTTTGCCGAAGAGATAAACGAGCAAGCGAACACTGTCGAATGGTCCTTGGCTAATTCTGCATGTAGTTTAATTAATGTTGTAAAATCTAGTCAATGATGATGATGAAACGACGTGTCTAATGCAAGTCATGGAATGCAATCTACTTGATCGATTTGCATCACGATGAGTAAATTAAATTGCATCTAGTTTTCTTTTTGGTTCTTTTTACTAAAGAATGCATGCATATGGTTTTGTGGATCACTTGTACCAAAGGCTGCTTCTCTGTCTCTATTTTTGTTTGATATAATGATTGAATTAAAGCCGTTTGACATGAACAGTTACAAAATTTATCTAAGGAATTTAACACAGATTACCAACAATCTTAAGGAATTTAATTTGTTAGTTTTTTGTTTCTAACGGGCCAGAGCTGCCGGGCCAGATGAAATTTCGGTTGAACTTTGAAGGTGTGTGGGTAGAGCAGGCTTGAAATGGCTGACTGGGTTGTTTAATGTTATATTCAAGACTAATATGATGCTTGAAGAGTGGAGGTGGAGTACAATGGTTCTGTTGTATAAGAACAAAGGCGATATCCAGAGCTGTAACAACTATTGGGGTATCAAATTACTAAGTCATACCATGAAAGTATGGGAGAGAGTGGTAGAAATGAGAGTGCGAAGGACGATATCTATTTCAGATAATCAGTTCGGGTTCTTGCCGGGGCGATCTACCACATAAGCTATCTACCTTATTAGGAGGATGGTGAAAAAATACAGGGATAAGAAGAAGGATCTCCACATGGTATTTATCGATCTAGAGAAAACGTACCACAAGGTTCCTAGGGAAGTCTTATGGAGCTTCTTAGAGGCTAAAGGGGTCCCGGTTACCTACATTAGGGTGATTAAAGACATGTATGATGGAGCTAAGACTGGGGTTAGGACGGTAGGAGGCGACTCCGAGCATTTTCGGTTGTTATGGGGTTGTACCAAGGGTCTGCGTTCAGCCCTTTCTTATTTGCCCTGGTGATGGATGCCATAACACATCATATTTAAGGGGAGGTTCCATGGTGCATGCTATTTGCTGATGACATAGTCCTAATTGACGAGACAAGACGCGATGTCAACGAGATGCTAGAGGTTTGGAGACATGCCCTTAAGTCAAAAGGTTTCAGGTTGAGCAGGACGGAGACGGAATACCTCGATTGCAAATTTTGGGCCGAGCCGACGGAAGCGGGAGTAGAAGTGAGGCTTGACTCTCAAGTCATCCCTAAGAGGGGTAGTTTCAAGTACCTTGAGTTAGTTATTCAGGGGACCGGGGAGATCGACGATGATGTCACACACCGTATAGGGGTGGGGTGGATGAAGTGGAGGTTAGCGGCGGGAGTCTTGTGTGACAAGAAAGCGCCACCATTACTGAAAGGTAAGTTTTATAGAGCAGTGGTTAGGCCTGCCATGTTGTATGGGACCGTGTGTTGGCCGATTAAGAACTCACACATCCAGAAGATGAAAGTTGCAGAGATGAGGATGTTGAGGTGGATGTGCGGGCATACAAGGATGGATAAGAGTAGGAATGAAGATATTCGAGAGAAGGTGGGTGTGGCCCCATGGAGGACAAGATGTGGAAATCAAGACTCAGATGGTTCGGGCACATTCAGAGGAGGAGCACTGATGCACTAGTGAGAAGGTGTGAGTGATTGGCACTACAACAAATGTGATATTTAGTTACAAAAGTTTTAGCTACGACACAAAATTTATCACTAATTGTTAACTTTTAGTGACAAAAATGACCTATTGTGCCTAAATACACGAGTCACTTACTTTTAGTGATGAAATACAAAAAGTTTTAGCAAATTTTTGTCCACTAATGTTTCCCACCAAAAAATAAATTGGCGCCATTTGCTGAGAAATATTTAGCTACAAAGATAATATTATTAGTGACAATTTTTTTTTTGTCATTGACATTGTATACCATTTGTGACGAAATATCTGTTGTCTTAATAAATTCTTAAATTTACATACGAAAAAGTTTCGTCACAAAAAAAAATTATTAAAATAGCAACAATTAAAAATTTGTAGCTAAATAATGTTAGCTTTAGCTACAAAATATTGTACTTATTTGGGAACATAGTTTTTGTCACTAATAAGGTAGATAATTTGTGATGACCATTCTATTATCCCTATATAAAACTTAATTTGGCCACAATGAGGTTTTGTCTAAAAAAATATAGTGTCTAGCTACAATTAAAATTTCGTCACAAATCACTCATTTTTTGTGATAAATATAAGATTTCATATTTGGATGTACTAATTTAGGGATGATATTCAAATTTTTATAACAAACTTTTTCTAATAAGATTTTCCACTAAAAAAAAATATTAAACACCATTGACGGAATACTATTTAGCTACAAAAATAAAATTGCTGATCACATATTATTTAATCACTACCAAAAAAAAGGTTTAATTTTGGACGGTTTTATTGTAGAGGTTAATAGTGACCTCCGCAAATTGCTTCAGTTTTGGCATTTCAGATATCCTCGCTATTCTAGTGCAATATTCGGACAACAATAACAACCCAATATAATCACACTTAGTGGGGTCTGGGAGGGTAGTGTGTACGCAAACCTTACCCCTACCATGGGATAGAGAGGTGGTTTCCAAATAGACCCCCGGCATCCTTCCCTCTAAGAACTTCGCACCTTGCTCTTGGGAAGACTCGAACTCACAAACTCTTAGTTGGAAGTAGAGGTTGCTTACCATCCGAGCAATTTTCGGAGGTTTCTAAAATAAACCCTTACAATAAAATTATTTGCCTAATTTTTAGTTGGCGGGCCTTTATTTCCCCTTTCCCTCTCATTTCTTTTTCCCAACCCCCTTTCCCTCTCATTCTACTGAACTCTACAGATCTAACCAAACCCTAACTCCCTCTATTTTTCAATCAAACTTTCGGAGTTCTCAAAATTCCCCCCATCGGGACATTCGTCACCACACAAAAGCTAGATGAAGAAAGGTTTGCGAAACTTTGGAGCGAGAAACTGAAGATTCTCTCTTCTTTCACAGATCAAAATTTCTCTTTTGTTTTATTTTTAATTCCTACTCATCTCAAGTCAGCCAATGATTGGTTCTGGTAATTTACTCAGTAAATTTTTTGTTAGTATTATGTTTAATTTGCAGTTTTTATCCGATTTTTGTGTGTGCATGTGTGTTTGGTAGATTCAGATAAGGAATATGGATTCGTGTGCTCAGATGAGGTGCCCGATAAACATGACTTTGACATTAAGAATCGATACTACAACTCCAGAGGTTTTCTCTTTAAATTTCAAGAAGATTAAATGTTTATTGCTTATTTTCAGACCCTTTAACTGTTGTCTGGGAATGGAGAATGCTATTTCAACCACTTTGGACTTCTCTATGCATTCAAAATACTACAAATCTTTCATTTTTTGATAAAAACAGAACTTTTATTTTCATTCCTTATTTTTCGATATCCTATTGAATTGTCATATAAAGCTGTATTTATAATCTGAAAATTTTCTGCAACATCATTTGTTCTTGACTGTGAAGTGGTCGCATATGACCGTGGGAAACAAAAAATCCTGCCCTTTCAGGTGAATTATATACACCTAGTCTATATATATATTTTGGAGTTCTAGATTTATCCTTAGGACTACAAAGGTGGCTAGCAGTAATCAAGCTCCAATTATCAATTCCAAACTAAGTTTGACTTTTGGTCAAGTGAAAGCTGATGCCAATCAACACTGGTCCTTTACTCTTATCACCACATTTGATTCTCATTTTCCAGCAACTGCACCTCCCAATTCTGGGTTGAATTTTAATGTACAACCTTGAGACTCAAAAGTTTGCTGGAAAGTGATAGTGCAAGTGACCATCTCCCCCCGTTTATTAAGTGATATAACTCTTACATGTGAATGATTGAGTATTTGTGAAAGGAAACACAAAAACGAAACTATGAGGTCAAGTAGAAAAGAACATGGAATGGGGATAGAAGATGTGGAGAGATATACTTCCGAATAAAAGTTATGAAATTATGTGTTTTGATCAATAGCTAATCTGAGAGATATTATCATGTTATATTTATGTGTAATTAACTAATTATGGTGTAAAATAAGGTGATGTTTATGGACATATGTTCATGACAGATACTTATGGATATATGTTCATGGCAGATCTTATGGATATTCTCTTACCTTTACTTCAAGGTGACATCAAATAATTGCAAAATATGAGATACATGGTAGGAGCAGACGAAGTTTCATATCTCAAAAGTATGTTCGACAGGAGAGATTGCCATATAGTTATAATACAGGTAATCTCAAGTTTAATTTTGTGTTCTTATCATATATTAGAATTAGATATATTTTGCTAGATAACTATCCATATCATATATAACTTAGATTTTTCAACTGTATGGTTCTTATTAGTATGCATGTTGGTTTTGTTCTTTAGTCTTTTTAATTTTGGGTAAATATTTGACTTCAAGTGTTGTGATCGTACTTCTAAATTTACCCATCATAAAGACAAAAAGAAAATATAGTTTTTAGTTTGATCGGGCTGATATTGATCTTGTGATACGGGATCAGGTGAACAACAAATAAATCATAATTGGGTTGAGATATAATTTGAAGATGGTGTACTCCAAGAATGTGCAAAAATATGTAACTCAAAACAAAAAGAGAAGTAAAGCACCTAAAGTTATTGAACCACTAAAGCAGTCAAACAGTTCCATTGGCTTACTTTTTTATAACTTTAATACAGCAGTTGATTTAAGGCTATGAGAGTCGATTATTAGGCTGCTGTTGTGTGATGTCTCCTGTCATTTTCAATGTGAAAATTTAATCTTGCATTTCGGCTTTTGCAGGTGTGACGATCCGATCCGTCGTCTCATGTGTTACCGTCCCGTTTCCCCCATTCTATGCTTCTTCATGTGTTATTATATGTGTTTGGTGAGTTTGAAGTAATTCGGATAGGGTTTTTTAAGAAATGAGATAATTAGTCTTTTTAAGGAAAGGCTTGGTTTGGAAAAGTCAACCGGAGTTCGACTTATGAGTTATAGGGCTCGGATGTGATTTCCGGTGATTTGGTTAGCTTCAGGAGATGATTTGTGACTTAGGAGTGTGATCGAAAGTAATTTTGGAGGTCCGGTATAGAATTAGGCTTGAATTGGCGAAGTTAGTATTTTGGCGAATTCCGGTTGATAGATGAGATTTTGATCCGAGGGTCGGATTGAAATTCCGAGAGTTGCAGTAGCTCCGTTAGGTGATTTGGGATGTGTGTGCAAAATTTCGGGTCATTCGGACGTGATTTGGTCGGGTTTTTGATCGAAAGTGTATTTCGAAAGTTTTTAAGAAACTTAGGCTTGAATCCGATGTGATTTAATGGTTTTAAAGTTGTTTGATGTGTTTGGATAATTGGAACAAGTTTGAATAACGTTATAGGATGTATTGGTATTTTTGGTTGAGATCCCGGCGGCCTTGGGGTGATTTCGGATGGCTAACAGGATGAAATTTAGAGTTTAAGGACTGCTGAAGGATCTGGTATCTGATATTTTCGCTTCTGCGAAAATGGACCGTAGAAGCAGTTCGACAGAAGCGTATGAGGAGTCGCAGAAGCGGAGCCGCAAAAGCGGCTTGATAGCCGTAGAAGCAGAAAGTTGACGTTTGTCCAGGAACCGCAGAAGCGGATTTTATTCCGCAGAGGCGAAATCGCTTCTGCGATAGGTGGACCGCAGAAGCGGTTGGTCGGGAAAATTAAGAGACCGCAGAAGCGGGTTATTTTTCGCAAAAGCGGGACTGCAAAAGCGGAAATAGGCCTGGACAGAAAGGTTAAGTTCTGAAAATGGGACTTCGTTCCCATTTCCCATTTTTGACAATTTGGAGCTCGGTTAAGGCAATTTTTGGTCCGATTTTCATAGAGAACAACGAGGTAAGTGTTCTTAACTAAATTTTGGTTGTATAACTTGAATCTATTACGAGTTTTAGCGTTTAATCGGAGAATTTTGTTGGAAAAGGGTAGAAAACCCTCTTGGATAGAATCAAGGATTTGAGGGTCGAGATGATATGGGAATGGAATAATTTTTACATGGTTAGACTCGTGGAGAGATAAGAAAGACGGTGATGTTAATTTTATAATTTCTCGAGACGTGGGCCCGGGGCTCGTTTTTGCAAATTTCGTGAATTTTGATGTTTTTCGAGTCTTTTCGATTGGGTTATGTCCCCTTAGTCTATTGTAATATATTCGTTGTGGTTTTGAGAAGATTCGACGCACGAGGAGGTCGATTTGCAAGGCAAGGGCATAACGAGTTAGAATTTTGGCCGGCTCGAGGTGAGTAATACTTGTAAATGATATCCTGAGGGTTTGAAATCCCAGATTTACACATCATAGTGCTGTATTGAGGTGACTCGCACGCCGGATATGAGCGTGGGGTAGAGCACCGTTGGGGATTGTAACTTGGTCCGTCCCGGTTGTTGATTTTACCGCGTATTTGACTGAAACTACTTGTTATCATCATAATTTGGGCTGATTGCCACGTTTGGACTTCGTGCCAACTATGTAAATCCTTCGGGGATTGATTTTACTGCTTTAGCATGACTTGCATATCATTTGGTTTCGGTCCAAGGTTTTAAATACTGTTTTGCAACCTCAGCCATATTTCTAAGTTTTGAAAACTCAAATGATATTTTAAATATTATTTCGGGCTGAGAACTACTGTTTTATAAATGCCCATGGGGCTTATGAAATTTTCTGGACTGATTATGGGTGGCTCGGGCTGCGTGCCGCAATAGTAACTTAAAACAGTGGTAACAATGGCACTGTGTGATGTGACTTGAAACATTATGGGTGGCTTGGGTTGCGTGCCGCAGCAGGAACTTGAAATAATGGTAACAATGGCACTATGTGATGTAAATGGGTCAGGTAACAATGACTGACCAGGATTTGATTGATGCCACGAGATGGCTTGATATTGCGTTTGGGCTGTAGGAGCCCCTCCGGAGTTTGTACACACCCCCAGTGAGCACCGTCGACGTTAAATGATTATGGGTGGCTCTGGCTGCGCGCCGCAGTGGGTACTGGATTGTACCTTCATATTCATTGCATTGCATTAATACATTTGTTCCTATTTGTACTACGTGTCATGACATCCAGCACTCTCATTTCATTGGCATTCATGCTATTTCTTGCACTGTTACCAGATACCCTGGTGTTATTTGTAATGGAGTGATGTTCCCGAGGTGCTGACTTATGTGTGGACTTGCATTATCTAATTTTGCAATCAATTGCTTGACTGTTGGGAAAAGGATATTTTCAAAAAAGGTTTTTACCTGAGCCAGATATTTTCTAAAGGATTTTCATGGAATTACTGTTTTCTCAAGGATCTTACTGTCCTATATAGCATGATGGAGTGCTTTACGTATTTTCTTACCGCTCAGTTATTATTTGCTCTTATTACTCATTGAGTTGGAGTACTCACTTTACTCTCTGTACCTCGTGTGCTGTTGCAGGTATTGTTCACCCGGTAGTGGGTTTTGAGCTGATTGAAGGTATCACTATTGTAGCAGAGTAAGGTGACCGCCAGCGTCCTCAGCACCTGATTTTCCCTTCTTTGATTTTAATTTTATTCATGTAAATTACAGACTCTGTAGTCGTGTTCAGGCTTCTTCAGATGCTCGTGACTTATGACACCCCGGTTAGGCCTGTGTTGGGTTGGATTTCCGCATGCTTTTATCTATATTTCCGTTATTGGTATTATTAAATCATGTTGTACTATAATTGTGTTAAATAATTGTTTTAAAAGAATGAATTGGGTTGATTGGCTGGCCTTGTCTTCACGAGAGGCGCCATCACAACTTAGTTTGGAATTTGGGTCGTGACAAGTTGGTATTAGAGCCTAGGTTACTAGGTCTCACGAGTCATGAGCAGGTTTAGTAGAGTCTCGCGGATTGGTACGGAGACATCTGTATTTATCCTCGAGAGGTTGCAGAACCTTTAGGAAAATTTTACTTTCTTGGAATTCTTATCGTGCATACTTGATTCAGCTTAAGATATAACTCTTGAAATTCCTTCCTCATGTCTGTATGCGCATGGGAGCGCTCGGCGTCAGATATGCCTTGATGGCTTGTGATTCCCATATCGAGGGGCGAGAGGTAATCATTGTGCATATATCGGGCCAGTCTGGAGGACTTGAGGCCGGATCTTTGCCTATGGCTTGAGCACCGAGGTGCTGATTTTGCGAGCTGGTGTTATGAACTTATATGTTCAGTATTTTCCCTAATTGTGGGAATGGTGGCTGGATAGCTACGTAATGAGTATGTTGGTACTGTGTGATGTTTCTATACGACTTGTTGGTGACAAAGAAGTCTGCTGGATAATAGATGAACTATTAAGTGTTCAATTCCTATCGTGATAGATGTGTAGCCCGAATTATTGGTGCGTGAAGAATATTTTGTGTCTCTTAGTTGGGGAGTGTAGTGCATTTTATGAGGTACCTGAGTTCAGACTCAGGAAGGCTAAAATGATTGTGTAACGTATATGATGGTGGAAGGTGTGATGAAATATAGAATTGAGGCGAAGCAGGTGGGTTATCTACTGCGGAGAGTTCTTAAGTGGTATGACCCTTGTGGGTATGTTAGAAGGTCTCATGTGTAATTGAAGAGTACGTGTTGAAATTTGATAAATTTGGGTCGCTCAAGGGAATGGACTCAGTTGACGTGGGGATGAATGCGAGATTTGCAGAGGATTACAGTACTAGATGATCTGTGTTTTCACAAACTTGTAGATGATTGAGTTTAATCTCATTGTGGCATCATTAGAGCAAAAGTGTTATGAATTGTTAAGGGTGTCTTGATGTATGGCTCCGAGCTAAGTTGGGGAGGTTGCTGTTTATTAGCCGACTGCACGGTTATGTGCTATGTTGATTCCGTTTTGAGTTATGCAAGCGGATCAGTTTTGGTTGCAGAAATTGAGCCGAGGATGGCATGTGTGAAGGAAAATTTTGATGAGGGTTATACGATGCTTCGTAGATGTGTGAAAATAATAGGATGTCTTGAGCTGTTGCTGGTAAAGAATGCTCAGTGTATACAGAAGGAAGATGGTTGTTTGTATTGGTATGAGATCATGTTCTGCGGTGTCAGAGTGCCAATAAGGCACAAGTGGTTCTGTTCGTTAAGTCAGGCAATTTGCAGTTTGAATAAGAGTGAATGACTCTCGAGAGTGGTTTTATTGTGTTCAAGATTCTACAGGGAACAATCGGGTATCTTAAGGTTGTGCATGTGGTTAGATATTATGTTTTCATTGGAAGAGGGCAAGACTTGTGGTATTCATATGTTAATTGAGGGATCCTATGCATCGGTATCTGGGAAGTAAAGGTAACTAATTCAGATTCACAGGGCGTTCTTCCGAGTAAAGTATTCTTGGAACGTGATGTTCCTAGGGATATTAAGAGAGTAGTCAGCGGCTTATGGATCTTAGACAGTGTGGTCTTAGGTGCGAGTCTCATGTGATAAGCCTGGATTGAGGCATTGTGGTGCTACAGCAAGAGGGAATATCGAGTTGATCATGAATCCGAAGGAAAATTAAATAGATGGATTAGCTTGATAGTAGACTGAGTCGGTATGATAAGGATATGATTAATTATTCGTAGGAGTTCGAGGTAATGAGCCGTACAGGCATTTTACAGCAATGCTCCTGAGTTTTGGCAGCTTGCTTAGCTTGGTTTGGGTAGAAGGATTCAGTCCTGGCAGTTTAGCCTGTGTAAATGGAACTGGGAGAGAGTTCTTGTTGAGTTTTACCGTGGTTCGGAGATGTATATATTTTGTTGGGGAATGCGAAGCATGGAATGTGTAATGATTATCTTCTAGAGGGGATCAATGGAAGTTCTTGATTAGATAAGTTTCAGTCCAGATCAGAAAGGAAGTTCATAAAGCACTTAGGCAGCGGGTAGCCTCAGATAATCAGAGAGAATGGTACTGCTATTTGGAAGGGATTGACGAGAGTATATGTCCCGGAAAAAGGGCAATGTTATTAAGTGATGGCACTTTCTTGCTAGATCGACTGCTGACATCTGAGTTTATTTGATGGCACAAGAGAATTTTAGAATATGTTTCGTGGAATGATTGGGTGCTCGAGGCGTAATATGTATTCATACTGCGGAAATTTGGGATTCGGTACAGTGATTCGTGTGCTATACGAAATTGGAGACTGGGAGTTCTCATGTTCAGGCTATGTAGTGGTTGCAGATAGTGTGTACTGGTACCATTAGCGGCTATTGGGGGTTTGGAAGCCCGAGTGGATCTTTCTTTGCTTGGTATATTAGATTCTGGATATGATATTGGGGTGTAGACTGGTTGTCTCAGTGTTGGGTTATTCTAGGCTATTGTGCTATGGGTTATGTCGGAAAATGCCATAGGTTGCGTGGCGATGTCCATCGGACTATGTTCTAGCAGAAAGGTTATGTTCCAAAGACCAGCGGACGACTGAGAAGGATTGTTTTCCTTAATTGGTCCTTTGTGACGGATGTCAGCATAGAGGTTTCTACCATTGATTCAGTTCCGGTATAGAGGGACTTTTTCGGATGTGTTCCTTGTGGCCGGGCATGTCGCCAGGTGAGACTGTGGATTTCAGTATTTATTTGGTGCCGGGCACCGTATCGTACGACTTCAGCAGGAGTTATAATAGTGGAAGAAGCAGCTTTCAGGCTTCTTGGTATTGAGTTCGTTGGCAGGCCGATATGGCTACGTATTTAGATTGAGATGGCTTGGTTGGCCCCGATATGTATTGTTGAAGGATAGGTTGAATCTATCGTTATTGTGTCTGCTAGTGATCTGGGGAGATCTACGAGATGCTTTTTCTGTGCTGTGAGGCGTTATGATTTTTGGATTGTGTTTGATTTTCTAGCTTGCAACGCTATATGTAGATATCATTATGCACTCAGTATGCTTACGACCGATACTCGGTATTTTGTTATAATAAATAAATTTGGCTCGATGTGCATCTCCCTATGTGAGATATTTGTGTGGATCGGGTGGCACGCCGCCATGGGTATGTTATCTAGATCGGGTTGCACGCTGCAACAGTGTGATGTTGAGAATATTTTTCCAAATGCTATTTTGTATTCCTTGCTTCCTGGTTTCTAAGTAAAGTCCGTATTGGGTGTTGCTCGGCAAATGACGCATCGGTTGTGTCCTTTCAGGATCGTATGGTGTATATTACTTGCATCACTATGGGTATAATGATTTGTTTGGGTTCCAGACATCAATCTGGGAGTGACTGTCTATTTTGAGTATGGTGACTTGAGGTACTTCATGTGTAACAGTGTTTGGATAGGATCGCGCGATGTGGCAAGGCCATGTGAAGTTATGACCTTTTGGGGTAGCTTCAGGTATTCTATTTCTATGATGGGAGACGGGGTCCCAGCCTTGTGTTGTGATGGTACTGAGGAGTTTGAGTTACAGCTCTTTTGTTTGAGTCATTTGTCATAATTTGAGTATGTTCAGACCGCCCTTCATTGGTGCGTGGATTATGCAAGTTGTGGCTTAGGCCTGTGTTGAGGTGTCATATCACCAAAGTGGTGTGTTGGGTTCGAGGTGATCATTAGAGTCATTAATGAATTCGAACAGATGTGATTTCAGCTTGTTAGAGGGATAAAATCGAGGTCTGGTCCGGAAATCTGTTGTGGTATCGGTCAAAAGGGAAGTGGCTTCAAGTAAGGTTGGTCTGAGGAATGGTTGCGGTTTATCACGTGTTTTAATTATCGTTGGCAGTATATGAAACTATTGGAATAAGACTTTAGCTAATAAGAGGTTCCTATCGGTAATTGAGTATTGTGGGTAACAGCTGTGAATAGATACTATTGTTTCGAGTGTTGGAATATGTGGTATGTTGTATGATTTCACCTGAGGTTGCAGGTGTGGGTTACTACAGCTGGTTCGGGTTTATTCTGGGTAAGATTTCGGGAAGTGAAATGTGGTTCTACGGTTTATGGTCTAGATAGGCTGTGAAATTTCAGCTGTGTTGTATTATCGGACCTATGTAAGATAGGGTGACGAGGGATCACCCCGGGTATATGCTTGGTAAGGTCATTCAGCTATCGGTTGGCTTTTAGGGAAACTCTAGGCACGCTCGAGGACGAGCGTTTGTTTAAGTTGGGGAGGATGTGACGACCCGACCCGTTGTCTCATGTGTTACCGTTCCGTTTCCCCCGTTCTATGCTTCTTCATGTGTTATTATATGTGTTTGGTGAGTTTGAAGTGATTCGAATAGGGTTTTATAAGAAATGAGACAATTAGTCTCTTTAAGGAAAGACTTGGTTTGGAAAAGTCAACCGGAGTTTGACTTATGAGTTATAGTGCTCGGATGTGATTTCCGGTGATTTGGTTAGCTTCGGGGGATGATTTGTGACTTAGGAGTGTGATCGGAAGTAATTTTGGAGGTTCGGTGTAGAATTAGGCTTGAATTGGAGAAGTTAGTATTTTGGCGTATTCCAGTTGATAGGTGAGATTTTGATCCGAGGGTCGGATTGGAATTCTGAGAGTTGCAGTAGCTCCGTTAGGTGATTTGGGATGTGTGTGCAAAATTTCGGGTCATTCGGACGTGATTTGGTCGGGTTTTTGATCGAAAGTGTATTTCGAAAGTTTTTAAGAAACTTAGGCTTGAATCCGATGTGATTTAATGATTTTAGCATTGTTTGATGTGTTTTGATAATTGGAACAAGTTTGAATAACGTTATAGGATGTATTGGTATTTTTGGTTGAGGTCCCGGGGGCCTCGGGGTGATTTCGGATGGTTAACGGGATGAAATTTGGAGTTTAAGGACTGCTGAAGGATCTGGTATCTGATATTTTCGCTTCTGCGGAAATGGACCGCAGAAGCGGTTCCGCAGAAGCGTATGAGGAGTCGCAGAACCGGAGCCGCAAAAGCAGCTTGACAGTCGCAGAAGCGGAAAGTGGACGTTTGGCCAGGAACCGTAGAAGCGAATTTTATTCCGTAGAGGCGAAATTGCTTCTGTGATAGGTGGACCGCAGAAGCGGTTGGTCGGGCAAATTAAGAGACCGCAGAAGCGGGTTATTTTCCGCAAAAGCGGGACCGCAAAAGCGAAAATAGGCCTGGACAGAAAGGTTAAGTTCTTGAAATGGGACTTCGTTCCCATTTCCCATTTTTGACGATTTGGAGCTCGGTTAAGGCGATTTTTTGTCCGATTTTCATAGAGAACAATGGGGTAAGTGTTCTTAACTAAATTTTTGTTGTATAACTTGAATCTATTATGAGTTTTAGCGTTTAATCGGAGAATTTTGTTGGAAAAGGGAAGAAAACCCTCTTGGATAGAATCAATGATTTGAGGGTCGAGATGATATGGGAATTGAATGATTTTTAGATGGTTAGAATCGTGTAGAGATAAGAAAGACGGTGATGTTAATTTTATAATTTCTCGAGACGTGGGCCCGGGGCTCGGGTTTTGCAAATTTTGTGAATTTTGATGTTTTACGAGTCTTTTCAATTGGGTTATGTTCCCTTAGCCTATTGTAATGTATTCGTCATGGTTTTGAGCAGATTCGACGCGCGAGGAGGTCGATTTGTGAGGCAAGGGCATAACGAGCTAGAATTTTGGCCGGCTCGAGGTGAGTAATACTTGTAAATGATATCCTGAGTATTTGAAACCCCGAATTTGCACATCATAGTGCTGTATTGAGGTGACTTGCACGCCGGATATGAGAGTGGGGTAGAGCACCGTTGGGGATTGTGAGTTGTTCCGTCCCGGTTGTTGATTTTATCGCTTAATTGACTGAAACTACTTGTTATCATCACAATTTGGGCTGATTGCCACGTTTGGGCTTCGTGCCAACTATGTAAATCCTTCGGGGACTGATTTTACTGCTTTAGCATGACTTGCATATCATTTGGTTTTAGTCCAAGGTTTTAAATACTGTTTTGCAAACTCAGCCATATTTCTAAGTTTTGAAAACTCAAATGATATTTTAAATGTTATTTCGGGTTGAGAACTACTGTTTTATAAATGCCTATGGGGCTTATGATGTTTTCTGGACTGATTATGTATGGCTCGGGCTGCGCGCCGCAGCAGTGACTTAAAATAGTGGTAACAATGGCACTGTGACTTGAAACATTATGGGTGGCTCGGGCTGCGTGCCGCAGCAGTAACTTGAAATAGTGGTAACAATTGCACTATATGATGTAAATGGGTCAGGTAACAATGACTGACCAGGATTTGATTGATGCCACAAGATGGCTTGATATTGCGATTGGGCTGTAGGAGCCCCTCCGGAGTCTGTACACACCCCTAGTGAGCGTCGTCAACGTTAAATGATTATGGGTGGCTCGGGCTATGCACCGTAGTGGGTACTGGAATGTACCATCATATTCATTGCATTGCATTCATGCATTGGTTCCTGTTTGTACTACGTGTCATGACATCCAGCACTCTTATTTCATTGGCATTCATGCTATTTCTTGCACTGTTACCAGATACCCTGGTGTTATTTGTAATAGAGTGCTGTGCCCGAGGGGCTGACTTATGTGCGGACTTGCTCTATCTGATTTTGCAATCAATTACTTGACTATTGGGAAAAGATTATTTTCAAAAGAGGTTTTTAACTGAGTCAGATATTTTCTAAAGGATTTTCATGGAATTACTGTTTTCTCAAGGATCTTATTGTCCTATATAGCATGATGGAGTACTTTACGTGTTTTCTTACCGCTCAATTATTATTTACTCTTATTACTCATTGAGTTGGAGTACTCACTTTACTCCCTGCACCTCGTGTGCAGTTGCAGGTAGTGTTCGCCCGGTAACGGGTTTTGGGCTGATTGAAGGTATCACTATTGTAGCGGAGTAAGGTGACCGCCAGCGTCTGCGGCACCTGATTTTCCCTTGTTTGATTTTAATTTGATTCATGTAAATTACAGACTCTGTAGTTATGTTCAGGCTTCTTTAGATGCTCGTGACTTGTGACACTCCGGTTAGAGCTGTGTTGGGTCGGATTTCCGCATGCTTTTATCTATATTTCTGTTATTGGTATTATTAAATCATGTTGTACTATAATTGTGTTAAATAATCGTTTTAAAATGATGAATTGGGTTGATTAGCTGGCCTTGTCTTCACGAGAGGCGCCATCACGACTTGGTTCGGGATTTGGGTCGTGACAGCAGGTTATTAGGAAATAGTTCCTTTTAGAAGCACATGTGAGCTTCATCTTTGTACCAAATTTCTTTTTTTTTTTCAATTTGTTATTAGTTTCAAAGATGTGAAGCATTTCTATACATTTGCAGAAAGAAGATCCGCAGAGAGTGGTAGACTTGCTTTCTCTTACGGGACATCATAGCGGACGCTGCTTATTCATTATCTATGGGATGTTGAATAGTGTTCATCATATACTCTGAAAACAAGGTAGAAAAAGACTGATGTTAAACTGAAAATAGATTTGCCCTGCTCTCACCCCTTCTTTTTTCTTGTTCAACTTTTGCATAATAGAGTTGTTAGAACTTAGTAGCTGAACTTCAGAGTATTATAATCTTTTCTGATTATTTACTTTTCCATTGACCATGGCTGAACTTATGATGTGTTTTAAAGGGGAAACTACAATTAGTTAATTTCTATTCTTTATTTTTTCCATTAAATCAAGAATGACGAATTATTCAAAAAAAGTCTCCATTATTGTATAATAAGTAGTCTGTTTTCAGTTGTGCATGTGCCTTTTCTTTTAGCACAGAGCCACAAATGTATATAGTCAAGATGATATTAAACTTATAAGTTTTTTGGAGTACTAGGGTGCTATCCATGTTTTACTAACTTCTAGCCTACACGTCAGACTCTATATAATGAGGAGAGAAATCCATTTAATTCAACTAAATTCGTAAATTATTGAGCTTTCATGCTATTTCAATCCTCAACTTATGTAAATTTCATAGCACAACATGTTGCTAATGTAATATCTTATGATGATTTGTGATCCTACCTGTCAGGACTAACACATTGTTTCCAATTCAATGCGCGAACAAAGCAGTCATCAAGGTTCCAGTTTCGCCTTCATCACTTCAAGATGCAAGTTATCACTGGCGGTTTGTATCTCCAGTTTCTCTTTAAGTTTATTGCTCAATTAACTTGAAATTTACAAGTTAGTATAGCCAAGTAATCATCTTTACTATTTTTATTTTATAGGTACTTTAAGAAAGAATTGTTCTGTCTTCTTCTTTTGCTATTGGTTTTAATGAACCTTCTTGATAGTTTCTAACAGACTTTTACTACTCCTTTAGTACAGGAAAATACAAACTTTTACATGAGTTGCATACCATCTTAAACCGACTGATGTGTTGTAGGAAAAAAGTGATATCAAAATGGCTTTAGCCAGACCAAGTAAAGAACCTAACCCTTTCAATGATCTCTTAGAATTCTTTATACAACAATAATAACAACCCAGTATAATCCCACTTAGTGTGGTCTGGGGAGGGTAGTGTGTATGCAGACCTTACCCCTACCCTAAGGTAGAGAGTCTGTTTCCAAAATAGACCCTCGGCATCTTCCCTCCAAGAACTTCCCACCTTGCTCTTGGGGAGACTCGAACTCACAACCTCTTGGTTGGAAGTAGAGGTTGCTTACCATCAGAGCAACACTTGTTGTCCTTAGAATTCTTTATAGACAAGCTTAAATAGTTGTATTTTGAATTTATTTGCCTGGAATATAACTGACCTACCAGTAGGACCTCTTCTTAGTTCTTGGAGTATATTCAAGGATCCTTGAGTGCTTTTTTGTACAATAACTGTGTGTCTAAATTTAAGAAGGATTCAAATACTCAGAGTACACGAAGTTACATTCATTTTCTTAATTGTTAAAAAAGTTTTATCTAGAAGAAGTTTGCATTGCAGTTCGTCTTTGAGTTTGCAACGTACACACTTGTTTTAATGGCCACCATGCTCATGGAACAAGGATAATTCAATTATAACTTGTTATCTTTTTTCATTTACTCACCATGCGGTAATACTTCTTTTTTTTTATCATGAATAGCAATTGGGCCAAGGAGAAATTGCAGGCAGACTATGTGATAATATTTAACATCCAATGTTATCTCTCTTTTTCTTTTTTTTTTGTATGTAGACAACATATAAGACTATGTACTCAAATTTTACTCTACTATTCTAATTTGCCAAGTTATATGTGATAGCCAGTATACCTGAGTCTTGTAACTTAATGGATTGGTGGCTAAAATAATGTAATAATAAGTCTAATATGTTTTGGCTCGACTTTAAGTTTTGATACTATTTTGCTGAATTAACTCCACGTATGTTTATAAGCATTTACATGTCGTGTACCTCAATATCAAATTCTAATAGTGGGGCATACGCCCGTGCACACCTCGGGCACGCACCATCTAGTTAATATATATGTTAAATAGTATTTTGAATTGATTTTTTTTTATAAATAGGTGCAGATTCACCTGGAATCAAGGAAGGTTGTGGACAAGCTAGACTAAAGGTATTGAGAAATTAAGAAGTCTTTCGGAGAAAAGATGATGGTAGAAATCCTAGTTGGTAAATGGAAATCAATCAAAGCAATTCCATCAACAGAACTATCAAATGAGTCGAGAAATTTTCTTTCGCTTCCAAAACAAGTGGAAAGAACTCGCAAGAAAGGAGATCGATGCAACGGTGATTTGATTATGTTGTACTTTTTTAGACAATCATATTTTCATTGTTCGACATTAGTTCATCATAAATGTGACAAAAAATAGACTTTGCCTAGAATTTCCTTATCAATAATATAGTATTTTCTTTGACAATATATTATCTTTGTATTTTGGACAATTGTAATTGTCAATAATCATGATAATTTTGTAGTAACGTTTTTGTTGTCAATAAAATTAATATTTTTAGTGATGAAATGATAATTTAACTAAATAATAGTAAACCTTATTTATAAAAGCAGAATTGTCACTAATTTATATAATTAGGGATAAAGTATTTTTTTGTATATAAAAGGTATTCTTTAGTGACGATATTGCAATTGTTCAACTACGAAATATATATAATTTTATAGACAATTTATGTCATCGCTAATTAAACTAAATAGTTAGTGACAAAGCAGTTTTGTCGTTATTAATGACCTTTTTAGTGACGAAAATGCACTATCAACTACTATTTTATTATACCTTTTTTGACGAACAAGATCGTCATAAATTCTATTAATTTAGGGACAAAAAACGATTTTTTAGTTAATATAATTTTATTTAGTGACAAAACACAAAGTTGTCTTTGTATATTATTAGTGACGGTGTTTTAAGGACAAAAGATTGACAAAATTTTTTTTGTCACCAAAGGCCTTTTGTGACGAATTATGAATTTTAGGTGACAAAATAAATCATCACTGATAATCAAATTTATTGTAGTGTGGCTATGGTGGGCATGAGGAGAGGTAGAGGGAGACCTAAGAAGTATTGGGGAGAGGTGATCAGGCAGGACATGACGCGACTTAGGATTGCTGAGGACATGGCCCTTAATAGGAAATTGTGGAGGTCGAGCATTAAGGTTGTAGGTTAGGGTGAAGATGTGAATTTTTCTATAGCACACTAGAGTGAGACTAGCCCTGTTAGGAGTTGGTCTTAGGATGCTTCTGATCAGCTACTGATGTTGGGCTTTATCTGTTGGTTATTAGTATACTTTCCATCCTTTTCGCATTTTCTATATTTCTTATACTGCTGTTATTTTGTTATTTTATATTATGATATGTATGTTATGTTATTTTATGTTATTTTATTATGAGTCTATTGATAGTACTAATTTATCGTCTCTTGTTGTTTGTTGCTTTCTTGAGCCGAGGGTATCCTGGAAACAGCCTCTCTGCCCCTCGGGCTCGGGGTAAGGTCTGCGTACATAGTACCTTCCCCAGACCCCATTTGTGGGATTATACTGGGTTGTTGTTGTTGTTTGTTTGTTTGTTTGTTTCTAACGGCTTCATGAGAAAATTGTGGTTGATTGTTTTCCGAAGAGATAAACGAACAAGCGAACACTATCGAATGGTCCTTGGCTAATTCTGCATGTAGTTTAATTGATATTGTAAAATCTAGTCAATGATGATGATGAAACGACGTGTCTAATGCAAGTCATGGAATGCAATCTACTTGATCGATTTGCATCAGGATGAGTAAATTAAATTGCATCTAGTTTTCTTTTTGGTTCTTTTTACTAAAGAATGCATGCATATGGTTTTGTGGATCACTTGTACCAAAGGCTACTTCTCTGTCTCTATTTTTGTTTGATATAATGATTGAATTAAAGCCGTTTGACATGAACAATTACAAAATTTATCTACTCTTCTCTGTATAGAGTACATATTAATGTGAAAGAGTTGTCCATGCCATATCGCGACTACTAATGTCATGTTCAGACAAGTTGGAAATGGTGCTTCAACATCACTTCCATTTATCTATGGTTTTACTTATTAGTTACAGTGAAATAGAAATAAACCCATGGTTTACAATGTGCACTTTCCGTGGAAAAAATTTCATTCAAAGAAGGGAATTCATCCAGGAAAACCAGTTTAAGATAAGTTTCAGATTTTTTAAATCTTGAATTTTATAAAGTTGAATGGCATGTTGGATACCATGTATTCCTCGCAGGTGTATCAATGCACCATCCCATTGTAGGGAAATGACACCGAAAAATAACAATAATACTAATAGTACTGCAATTGAATTATTTGTAAGCGAAAATACACCAACTGGCTTGCGTCGTGCTAGGCACTGTCCTAAGAAACTATTTCAGCATTGTGAAATGTTTTCCCAGGATTAAACAAGCCTACCTCTATTTATTTAGAGGATACAGGAATCCGCAAAATTAAATATTACAAACCCAGCAATTTAGAAGAGAAAGAGCAACTAATATCTTATGCCAAATTAAATATTATAGAAGAAGAAATTAGAAGGAGTGGGACGTATAGGAGAGAAAGAAGAAAGAAGAATTTCTTCTTTGCTAATGATTAATTTTTCTTAGTATTTATGATTCAAGAATGATGGCCTAATCATGGCTATTTATAGGCCTAAGGAAGTCTTCTTTACAAGATAAGTGTTCTACTTACTTGTCAAATTTCCTTCATGCAAGATGATATTTGGACAAAATAAGCCATTTGTCCATAGCTTCTAGAAGGCTTACATGCATATTGATACTTGGACTTTATTTATTTTGAAAATACTACTACAATCCCCACATATTTTCAAAAAATTTATAAAAGAGGAGTAAGATTTGCTGGATTTGTATGGTCCAAATGTAATAGGTTTGGTGTCTTATGGACTATGAACGAAACTTAGATCAATAAAATTTAACTCACAGAATTACTGGTGAAATATAATATTTCTATGAACCAATAATTCTTATTGTAAGTCAGAGATTTTATCAATCACATTTTGACCCCCGGTAATTTTACTGTTCAACGCGGTTTTGCGCCCAATAGGCCATGCGCGTGCCTGGTTATTCATGAGAGCTCTAGAAACTAGGCCAAAATCTCATAGGAGCGGCCCACTCCACTCTCATATAGGTGAATTCATCAAGTGTATACTGCTTTTAAATAAACTATCCATAAAGGACTATGAATTTCATTAAGAGTTATAACTCAGCCTCTCAATTAGTAGTAGTCAAGCACTCTCTTTTAGTGCATCAGTGCCAATATTGACTTGTTATTACCCATATGAACCTACTTCACAAGATCTCCAATCACATAGGTTGGGTTACCATCTTTATTGACAACATGTCGGCCTTAACCCCATCTCTTTTGAGGTTTGAAGAATTAATTTTCTTCCCACAGGTTTAGTCAGAGGATCGGCCAAATTAACTTCTGACTTCACATAATCAATGGAAATTATGCCATCTCTCAACAGCTGTTTTATGACATCATGTCTCAGTTTCATGTGTCTACTTTTACAATTATAAGATTTATTCTTTGCAATAGCTATTGCCGCTTGGCAATCACAGTGTATTGACACATGAGGCAATACTCCCTTTTTTAAAAGGATATTAGCTAAGAAGTTTCTTAGCCACTCAGCCTTAGAACCAGCTAACTCTAGAGCTACAAACTCTGATTCCATAGTCGATCTAGCAATGATCGTTTGTTTAGCTGATTTCCACGATATTGCACCACCACCAAAGGTGAATACATAACCACTAGTGGATTTTATCTTATCTGAATCAGAGATCCAGTTTGCATCACTGTACCCTTCTAAAGTAGAAGGAAACCCACTATATAGGATACCATAATTCATGGTTCCTCTTAGATATTTCATTAATCTATCTAATGCAGATCAATGCTCTCTGTTGGGATTATGAGTATATCTACTCAGTCTACACACAACATAGGCTATATCAGGCCTTGTAAAATTTATTAAATGCATCAGACTCCCAATAATCTGAGTATATTTAAACTGAACAACTGGGTCACCGTTATTCTTTTTTAACTGAGAGTTAGCATCAAAAGGAGTGCTCACAGATGTGATATTAAAATATTCAAACTTCTTAAGAAGTCTCTCAACATAATGTTCTTGTGACAATATTATGCCATCTTCACTCCTTATAACTTTAACTCCCAATATTATATTTACTTCACCCAGATCTTTCATATCAAAATTAGCAGATAGAAATAGTTTTGTACTTTCTACAATATTTAAATTTGTACCAAATATAAGCATGTCATCAACGTATAGACATATTATCACGTAATCATTGTTTACCACTTTAGTATATACACATTTATCCACCTCAACTGAAGAAAACCCGTCTCTTAGTAAGACTTGTTCAAATTTCTCATACCACTGCTTAGGAGCTTTTTTAAGGCCATAAAGAGATTTAATTAATTTACAAACTTTATTTTCTTGTCCAGGAATGATACAGCATTCAGGTTGAACCATATAAATTTCTTGTTCTAAATCACCATTCAAAGAAGCAGTCTTGACATCCATTTGGTGGATAAAAAACTTATGGATTGAAGCTAAGGCAATTAAAACTCGAATAGAAGAAATTCTAGTCACTGATGCAAATGTATCAAAATAGTCTATATTTTGTTTTTGAGAAAATCCTTTTGCTACTAACCAAGCTTTATATTTATCTAAAGATCCATCAGGATTATATTTCGCTTTGAAAATCCATTTACAATCAGTAGGTTTTGCACCAGGAGGTAAGTCAGTTAAAATCCATGTATTATTTTTCATAATAGAATCAATTTCAACTTTTATTGCCTCTTTCCAATATTTAGCATCTGAAGAAGATATAGCTTCAAAATAATTTGATGGTTCATTATCGACAAGAAAAGTTTGAAAATTATTTCCATAAGAAAAATATTCTTTCCTAGGCCTTTTGCTCCTTCTCAGTTCCTCATTAGAGGTAATTTCATTATTTGTTTCAACATGTTTATGAGAAATTTTATTAGAATGGATAAATATATTCAAAGAACTCAGCATTTTTTGTCTCAATTATGGTATTGAAATCAAGCACATCACTTTTTAAAATAAGAAATCTATATGTAACACTATGTTCAGCATATCCAATTAGCATGCAATCAGCAGTTTTAGAACCTATTTTTCTCTTTTTAGGTTCAGGCAAAAGAACTTTAGCAAAGCACCCCCACACTTTTAAATATTTTAAATTAGGTTTATAACCCTTCCACAATTCATAAAGATTTTTGCCTGTTCTTTTATGAGGTATTCTATTTTATTAGTGACATGCAGATAAAATAGCTTCACCCCACAAATTATCAGGAGCATTCGAACTAACTAACATAGAGTTCATCATCTCTTTCAATGTTCTATTTTTTCTTTCAGCTACTCCATTTGACTCAGGTGAATAAGGCGGAGTTACTTCATGAATAATTCCATTATTTTCACAAAATTCATTTAAAGATAAATATTCTCCACCTCTATCTGATCTAATTCTCTTGATTTTTTCACTAAGTTGATTTTCAATCTCGATTTTATAAGAAATAAAAGCATTAAAAGCATTATCTTTATTTCTAAGTAAATACAACTTAGTATATCTAGAATAATCATCAATAAAAGTCACATAATATCTTTTACCACCTCTAGTCATAGTCTTCTTTAAGTCGCCTAAATCAGTGTGAATTAAATATAATAATTCAGTTTCTCTATTTACGGAAAAACAGGTCTTTCTAGTACTTTTAGCTTCAGCACATATTTTACATTTATTAATATTATTTGTGTCTAAATCAGATATTAATCCTAGCGACTGTATTTTCTTTATTTACGCAACATTAACATGTCCTAGTCTAGCATGCCACAGAGAAAGTGACTAAACCATATAAGCAAAAGAAGATGCATTTTCATTGCTAGTATCGGAAATATTTAGCACAAATAAACCATGGTTACAATATCCATTGCCCACAAAAATATTATTTTTGGTCAATACGACCTCATTATTTTCAAATGAAACCTTCACTCCAACTTTTCCTAATAACCCCACAGAAACCAAATTGGTTTGGATATTAGGAACATGCAATACATTATTCAATGCTAGAGTTTTACCAGATGTGAGTTTGAGAAGAATTTTTACTTTCCCAAGAACGTGAGCTGTTCTTGAGTCACAAGATAAATAAATTCTTCTCCTTCCTCAACTTGGGTGTAAGACAAAAATTCATTTTTGTTTGCACAAATGTGCCTAGTAGCACCAGAGTCTATCACCCAATCTCTCATTGTAACGACCCGACTGGTCGTTTTGCATTTTCGAACCCCGTTCCCTTAAATAATCCTTTTCGCATTTGCTTTAGCTAAATTATGACTTGCGGGGGGTGGGTGGTTCGCAAGTTAGAAGAATTTCGGACAAGAATAAGCCTAGTTGCTTCTTTAAGTCTCTTTAAAAAGTCCAAGTTTGACTTCGGTCAATATTTTGGGAAAACGGGCCTGGAATCGTGATCTGGCAATTTCTGAGGGTCCGTGAGAAAATATGGAACCTGGGCGTATGCCCGGAATTGAATTCCGACGTCCCTAGCCCGAGTAACGGAATTTTATGTAAAAATTGTAAAGTTAAGTTTCAAAGAATTAAATAAACTAAGAAATTATTGTTTTCATAGGTATCGGGTTCGGATTTCGATTTCAAAACTTGGCACAAGTCTGAAATATTAATTAAGACCTGCCTGCAAAATTTGGTGTCAATCCGAGTAGTATAAGGGCATTTGGACCCGTTGGTAGGAAGTTAAGAACTTGAAGTTCATTAAACTTGATCAATTGGTTTAGGGATCTGATTCCTTGATTTAATAATGTTTTGGGTGTTCCGAGGGTTCGACTAGGTCCGCCTCGTAATTTCAGACTTGTCGGTGTGCTCGGGCGGGGCTCGGGAGCCCTGAGCGCCAAATGGTCGAGGTTCGAGCAAAGTTAAAACTTAGGAAAAACTTCCTTCAGCTGCTTCTGTCATAACCGCTTCTGCGGCTCTTGGACCGCAGAAGCGAGACCGCAGAAGCAGTCGTCTAGCCGCTGAAGCGGAAGGAGCCAAGCCCAGGGGAAACCGCAGAAGCGGACCCCGGATCGCAGAAGCGGTCCATCCGCACCAGGCCCTAACCGCAGAAGTGGTGGGATTTCCGCTTAAGCGCACTCGCAGAAGCGAGTAAGGGACCGCAGAAGCGGCCCAGGCCCTTTGTCCCTTTTCCGCAGAAGTGGTTCATTTCCGCAGAAGCGGAACCCGCAGAAGCGGTATTTCTTCCGCAGAAGCGGAAATCACAGGGGGTCAGAGCCTCATTTAATTCGAGCTTAAGCTCATTTCCCCCATATCTCTTTCAACTCTTAGGCGATTTCGGTGATTCAAAAGGGGAAGTTTCAGCATAATATTTTGAGGTAAGTAATCCCCACTTATTTTTTTTGTTCAAATACATATACATTAGGTAGATTTAACACCAAGGATTGGGTAAAATCAAGGAATTTGAGCTAGACATAGGGTTTAATGAGAAATTAAGTTTTAACACGAAATTTTCCATGCAATGAACTAGAAATCATATAATTGTGGTCCTTAGATGATAGAGAACAACTTCCCTCGAAAAATCTCGGAATCCGGGCACGTGGGCCCGGGGTCGGAATTTAGGAAACTAGTGTTAATGGCTAGGAAATTGTTTAAATAGCTAGAATTCGATCTTGTAAGCCTTTATTTACTAGTTCTTACTTTGTTTGATTAGCTTGGGATTTTTCGGCTTCGAATTTAGGACTTGAGCTCGTTCTTGGAGATTGGGAGAGTACTTTGAAGCGAGGTGAGTCTCCTTTCTAACCTTGTAAGAGGGAAATGTCCCCATAGGTATAATAAATAATCTAATTACTTTTTATGCGGGGGCTACGTGCGCACCAGGTGACGAGAGTCCGTGCGTAGCGACTTTGTGACAGTCCGGGTAGTCTAGGATCCTAAAGCATGTTATATGTGAAATCTCTGTACTCTTGTTGGTTGTTAAATTGTTTATATCTTAACGAGTTGGGCACTAAAATTTTAAAGGTATTTAATTTCACCTAAGCTGGGATTTATTGAAAGAGGATTGACTCGTACTTGGAAGATCATGTATTTTTATTACGTGTACCTGCGTCGTATGTATGATCCGCGAGCGGGATGATTATGATTTACATTTTTTACCGCGTCGCACGTATGATTCGCGAGCGGGATAATAGATGCATCTATGGTTCGTGCCGCTCGACCCTCGGCAGTGCACATTTACTTTCTGTTGGAGCGGGCCGTCGTCCTCGGCATGTTTGTGCATGATTTATTTGTTGCTGTTAACTGTGATATTAGTACTACTTGCTAATTAAAGAAAGAAACTTGGAAATTTGTTTAAGGCAAGAATATGAGTAAAAGATCTTTCTGTGGAACCTGTCTGTTTAATAATTTATTATGTTGTTTAATACCCCTACTATGTCATACTATTTGGACCTTAGTAAGTATCATGTCGACCTCTCGTCTCTACTTCTTCGAGATTAGACTGGATACTTACTGAGTACATGTGATTTATGTACTCATGCTGCACTTCTGTACTTAAATGTACAGGTTTTGAGGCAGGTGGATCTGGTCAGTATTCGGGCGCGCCGCAGTGAGCTAGCTCGGGGACTTCTACGGTGAGCTGCCTTCCTTCTCACGCCGATCCGCAGCTGAAGAAGTCCTTTATCTTGTATTTATGCTTTTCTGTCTATTCTGATTCAGACAGTAGGACAGTATTTTGTATATTTTGTATATACTCTATTGGTCGCCTGTAACTAGTGACACCAGGTTCGGGCACACACACTGCATGGATGTTCATTCATTTTTGGGGTCTATTTTCTATGATTTTGAGACTAGAGCAGATCTCCTGTTGCTTGATATGATCGACTTTGAGGTTATCCTGGGCATGGTTTGGCTATCTCGTTATCACGCTGTTCTAGATTGCCATTCCAAGACCGTTTCTCTAGTGATGCCAGGGTTGCTGAGACTGGAGTGGAGGGGCTCCACTGTGGATACACCGAGCAGGGTTATTTCCTTCCTGAAGGCTCGACGCATGGTTGAGAAGGGGTGTCTGGCCTACTTAGCTTATGTTCGAGACACCACTGTAGAGTCTCCGACGATCGATTCAGTGCCAGTAGTCCGAGAGTTCGCCGATGTTTTTCCTTCTGATCTTCCTGGCATGCCTCCGGATCGTGATATTGATTTCTGTATCGACTTGGCTCCAGGCACTCAGCCTATATCCATCCCACTATACCGCATGGCTCCTAAGGATCTGAAGGAGCAGTTAGAGGAGTTGCTAGCTAAGGGATTTGTTAGGCCCAGTGTATCGCCTTGGGGTGCACCAGTGCTGTTTGTAAAGAAGAAGGATGGGACTATGCGGATGTGCATTGATTACCACCAGTTGAACAAAGTCACCATCAAAAACAAATATCCATTGCCCTGTATTGATGATTTGTTCGACCAGTTGCAGGGTGCTAGGGTGTTCTCTAAGATCGACCTGAGATCGGGGTATCATCAGCTGAGGATTCGGGATTCAGATGTTCCGAAGACCGCATTCAGGACGAGATATGGCCACTATGAGTTCCTGGTGAAGTCATTTGGCTTGACTAATGCTCTAGCGGCGTTTATGGATTTGATGAACAGAGTGTTCATGCCCTATATTGATTCTTTCGTCATTGTATTCATTGACGACATCTTTGTATATTCGCGTAGCCCGGGGAGCACGAGCAGCACTTGAGGGCAGTGCTTCAGACCTTGCGAGAGCAGAAGCTTTATGCTAAGTTCTCCAAGTATGAGTTTTGGCTAGAGTCAGTGTCATTCTTGGGGCATATCCTGTCAGGAGAGGGTATTAAGGTGGATCCCAAGAAGATCGAGGCAGTTCAGAGTTGGCCACGTCCTACTTCAGTGACCGAGATCAGGAGCTTTCTGGGTTTAGCAGGCTATTATCGGCGATTTGTACTGGGTTTCTCGTCCGTTGCATCACCTATGACCAGATTAACCCAGAAGGGGGTCCCATTCTGTTGGTCCGATGATTGTGAGGAGAGCTTCCAGAAGCTCAAGACGGCCTTGACCACGGCACCAGTTCTTATATTACCTTCCGGTTCAGGGACGTACACAGTATATTGCGACGCTTCTCGTATCGGCCTGGGATGTGTATTGATGCAGGAGGGGCGAGTTATTGCATATGCCTCTCGTCAGCTGAAGGTTCATGACAAGAATTACCTTGTGCACGATCTAGTGTTGGCGGCGATTGTTCATCAAAAATTTCCGTTGTAGTATTACTTGCCATAGTTTCTTAGATTGTAGGGAAATGACACCGAAAAATAACAATAATAATAATACTGCAATTGAATTATTTGTAAGCGAAAATACACCAACTGGCTTGAGTCGTACTAGGCACTGTCCTAAGAAACTATTTCAGCAATGTAAAATATTTTCCCAGGATTAAACAAGCCTACCTCTATTTATTTAGAGGATACAGGAATCAGCAAAATTAAATATTACAAACCTAGCAGTTTAGAAGAGAAAGAGCAACTAATATCTTATGCCAAATTAAGTATTATAGAAGAAGAAATTAGAAGGAGTGTGACGTATAGGAGAGAAAGAAGAAAGAAGAATTTCTTCTTTGCTAATGATTAGTTTTTCTTAGTATTTATGATTCTAGAATGATGACCTAATCATGGCTATTTATAGGCCTAAGGAAGTCTTCTTTACAAGATAAGTGTTCTACTTACTTGTCAAATTTCCTTCATGCAAGATGATATTTGGACAAAATAAGCTATTTGTCCATAACTTCTAGAAGGCGTACATGCATATTGACACTTGGACTTTATTTATTTTGAAAATACTACTACACCCATTACTGACATCGCAAATAATGGATTCTCAAAGAAAATAGATCTAAATTATCGTGAAGTCCATAGGAACGGCTTAAACATGAAAGATGAAATAGAGAATCCATCAATTCTCTTTGGAAAGGAATTGACAAATTGTGATGGAAGACAAAGTCGATTCCAATGCAACGATAAGAAGGAAGTAGTATCGAATCCTGGTTCTACTTTTTCTACTCTAATTTTGTTTCTGCAATATTAGGATAGATGGTTATTATGTGATGATCTTAATATATTTTATTGCATGCTAGGACTAGGAATAACATATTATTGAATAAAATTGTTATTCCATTTATCAAATAAATTTGATTTGTGGTTATATAGTTGGTTGGCATGGAAGAAATTAAGTGATAAATTATTTTTCAAGTTTAGTAAGATATCAATTAGGCTTACACTAATACTTGAAAATATTCTTGATGTCATGAATATAATATGTAAAGAAGTACATATATTTATTTGATGAGAGTAAGACATCAAACTATTTTAAGTGGTATAATGGTTTAGTTGGAAAGCCATTTGGAAAGAGAATTGAAATTCTCATGATTTTCTACACACGTTATGGAGAATAAAGTCTTTGTAATTTTCTACTCCTGCTTTGAGGTCAAAATCTGCGTGATTTTTACTCGTTCATTGAGATTAAAGTCTTCGTGACGTTCTATTCATTTGTCGGAAATTGAAGTCAAGTGACTTTATACTAGTTTTGGAGATTAAAATCTTAGTGATTTTCTACTCGGTTTGAAGATTAAAAACTTCACCGTTTATTAAATTTGATTGTGTCACATATTATTCGGTTTGAAGATTAAAAACTTCACCGTTTATTTGATCTACTTGTATCATATGTTACTCGGTTTGAAGATTAAAAACTTCATCGTTTATTAATTCTGAATGTGTCATATTGGTTTGAAGATTAAAAACTTCACAATTTACTAATTCTGGCTATGTCGTGACACAAGCAACAGTTATTGTGGTTGGCTCAACAACGTAATAGGGGCGTTGAATATGAATCTCCTTTTGAAGAAATATGTTTGGAATATAAAATTATTCACCAAACGATCACCCCTTAGTTACTGCAATTTAATAGATTGCGGAAAGAAAGAATAGAACGTAAAAGGAGACAATCAATGCCTAGTTGATAAGTTCTGGTTTACCCAAAACTTGTGGGAGAAGCTATGCTTACAGCTTACCGAATACTCATTCACGTTCCCCATAGCAAGACACATTCCATTCCATATAAAAAAATAGAAAAGAAGAAAACGCCACTTGAAATATTTCCAAGTGTGGGGGGTATTTGGGTAAAGTGTAAGCTCTAGAACCCAAAAGGATAAAAATCGGATCGAACACCGTTGATTCCGTTTGATAAGATATGCAACAAATAGTAAGGCATATCGTTTTTTGATTTATAAATCGTAAAATCCCGACATTCATATTAATATGGTTATTGAATTAGATAATGTTGAATTCTTTGAGAGTATTTATCCATATAAAAAGGAATGTGAGTCGTCTAGTGAAATATCTAAGCGAAATCGTGAAGAAGCAAAGGAAAGTACGTTGAATTAGAAAATTTCAAGATGTAGAAAACGTCATAAGATAACTACTTTCTTTGGACCGAATTTTCTGATATTCTTGTTGGAAAATGAGCCTCAAACGTTTAAAGAAATATTGTCTTCCTCGAAAGCAAAATATTGGAAGATGTAGTCAATAGTGAGATAGAATCCATATTAAGTAATCATACTTGGGAATTGGTTGATCTTCCTCCAGAAAATAAACCTTTAACTTCTACGTGGATTTTCATAAAGTAAATGAAAGTTGATGGTACTATTCAAAAATATAAGGTAATATTAGTTGTCAAATGATTTAGACAACGAGAAGGTCTTGATTATTTTGATACATACTCACCGGTAACGAGGATTACATCTACTCAGGTGTTAATAGCATTAGCCGCCGTGTATGGCCTTAAAATCCATCAGATGAACTTAAAGACAACCTTCTTAAATGGAGATTTGGAGGAAGAAATTTATATGGAACAACTTGAAGGATTCGTGGTTCCCAGAAAAGAAAATAAGGTGTATCGACTTATTAAGTCACCCAAACAATGACATGCAAGATTTGACCAAATAATATTGTCAAATGGTTTCAATAATTAATGAGTGTAAACAATTGTGTTTACATTAAGAATACTTCAAGTCATATAGTCATTATTTGATTATATGTAGATGAAATATTTAAAATGTGGGAGCTTTTAGCTTATGCATGACAAAACCAATATTAGACGTAATGTCTAAATGATATAATTTTTGAACCCCATTGATATAGTAGTTGTTAAATTCATCAGCTGCTTAGTCTTAATGAAGACTAGTTGATAGAAACTACTAATTTGGAAGTTTGTCACGTGCCTTTCTCGAAAGATCATTTTCTTTATTGAAAAATTTATATTGTTTAGTTCTTTTATGAAATGATGTCACTTTGAAGGTTGTGACTTTTCATAGAAAGATACGTCTGTATGTTTTTATATGTGCATGACCGTTCATGAACACATGTATTAATATGTTGGTCTATAATGAGGTGAACCAACCGATGAACATGACCAAAATCCATTGCAAGTTGGATTTGTTTCATAAATAAAGGTGGTATAATTTGCATATCATATAGACGTATGAATAAATAACATACAAATGCTTGGAAATGGTGGAGTGATTGCGAAATATGTTATATATTAAAAGGTTGTGGTCACAACTGATGCCAATCATTCCAGCTGTTGTTATAATATACTATTACTACATTAAGTATAGTTAATAATCTGATATGCAATCGAAAGTCGAGACGTATTAGTCTACAACATAAGGAAGTTTGCATTGAATGTTCATGACAATGAAACGAGTTTTGAAGTATTTGAAATATACTCCAAATTATGTTTTGCACTACAATAAGTATCCCGCAATAATAGAGGGGTATATTGATGCAAATTAGATCACCGGTTCAACCGATTCTAAATAGTCGGTGGATGAGCGATATCTTGGAAATCATCCAAACAAATGTGCATTGACTGCTCTACAGTGGAGGCTGAGTTTATAGCCTAAGACAAGGCCGGTGAAGAACCTGAATGGCTCCGAAATTTCTTGGAAGATATTCTATTTTTGGCCCAAATCTTTGGCACCCATATGTATATATTGTGATAGTCAAGCGGCAATAGGCAGGGCAGGGAGACACAATACCGTTAGCCAACTACTCTCTAGTGGTATTATCACGATTGACTACGTAAAGTCAAGAGATAACGTGTCGCATCCACTTACAAAAGGCCTATCTAGAGAGGCAGTTGAAGGATCATCGAAAGGAATGTGACTATGGCCGAGGACAAGTCCTTGTGGCAGTAACTCTACCTAGAAGACTGGAGATCCCAAGATCTAGGTTCAAGGAGCTCAAAAAAAGTCACTAATGACGGTTCAACATTGTCAAATAAATTATTTTTGTCCATTCTCGTGATGAGACAATGTTCAGTACCAAGGATAAAAAGTTAAGACTTTTTAATGGTTTCTAAGTTTGATACAGGGTATATCAAATAGTGTATCTACGGGATAACACGTTTAGGAATCACCTATGTAAGTGTGCAGTATAAGCCACTTCAAGGAGAATTCTATAAGACCAGTTCTCTACGCACTTATGAACCAGGTAGTGTTCATGACTGAAACAAACACAATAATGAGAACTAAAGACGGTTAAGGGTTGATTGTGTTACTTATGATTGTCTAGGTATACACCAAAGCTCGACGGTTCAAAGATATCAAATCTACCGATTGACCGAGTATATCCGACATAAGTTCACTACGAAAATTTCAAAGGGAAACCTACTTATCTAGATGCGATTAATCCTTACTTGTGAATCACATAGTATTTTCATGCATATTTTTCACATATGTCCATTCCCCATTCATTTGGGGGATTGTTGCATTTTTTTCTTTAAAGGGTGTGAATGGGAAATAGAAGAGGCACCTTTTAGATTGCACCTCTCCATATGACCTTTCCTTTGTCTATAAATTTAGAGGTTTGGCCTCATTTTTATGACATGAAATTAATCTAAAAATTTCTTCCCTCTTTTCTATTTGCATTATTTTCAAATAAACATAAGTGTCAAGTGTGATTTGCTCCGTCTGTTGAGTTCGCTAAAATTCTGTAGTTCGATTGCCAGTGTTGCATAATAGTTATTCCGTTCTATCCTGGGAGGAATTAATCCAAAACCTTGGGCAACAGTGAGGGGATTAAATTCCTTAAGGACACACAATCAACTTGTGGGCTCGGAATTAGTTTTTCTGTTTTGTTTATTAAACTAACATTTATCTTCTTCTCTGATTTTTTTTAACAAAGTAATACCTGTGAGCACATGATTTTTGCTCTGCGTGAATTACTCCCAGAAAATTCAAAATAAAATAATTTTTCCTTGATTGCAATTTTATGGACTTTGTGGTATTTCCCGTCATTGTTTGCATTAGCATGTGCGTGTTTATTTTGTTTAAATTAATAGAAAAATAATAAATACAAAAATATGTTGCATTTACATTTATGTTTCAATTTTACAACTAGGATTTATTAAGTAAGTAATTTATTTATAAAAAATCGAAAATCACAAAAAATAACGTACTTTGCATTTTAGTATTTAATTGTGTGATTCGGTATTTAATTATTTGTGATAATTGTTATCTAGAGTTAATTAGCATTTTTAAGTCAATTAGGTTTTTATAATTTAATTTAAGATTTTAGGTTTTAATTTTGGAAAATAATTTAGGAAGAAAATAAAAGAAAAGAATTAATAAGAGAGAGGAACTCGGAATTGGGCCAAATCCATTTAGTTTGAGAGGCCCAAGCCAAACCAGCCCAAATCCACTCCCAAAACCCGGTCCAAGAAACCCTTCATCCAGGCTAGTGAAACGACGTAGTATGGTAGTGAAACTACATCGTTTCAAGACCAAAAGATCTCAACCGTTCAACCCTCCACATCCAACGGTCCAAAGACTACCCCTGTATCCATCTAATCAGCCCCGACCCCTTTACCCCAAACTGATCCAGCCCCACCCTGAAACCAAACGACTCCGTTTTATTAGGGAATTAATCACAGCCATTGGATTTCCATCATCCAACGGTTCTAATTAATACCCTAATTTTAAAATTACCTAAAGCCTCCAACCCCCTACCCCCCAAATCAGAACCCCCATCTCGTCTCTCACCTCTCAGAGACAGCCTTGAACTCCACCACCACACATCACCTTCCGCCACCTGCCAGAAATCGCTCACGGCGACGGACAACCTCCAAACGTCACCAAATTTAAACCGTAGCTTCCCCTCAACCTCCTCATTCCGAAACGCCGAACCATTTCCCTCGAATCCCAGCCAGGCTTTTCGAATCTTCGATCGAAAATCGGCCTCGAACCCTAAACCTACCCAATCAGCCCCAAAATAACACCCCACAATCACCTTGACCTCCTCATACATAATCCATCATTGTTTTCCCTCAAATATCCCTACATCCTCTCGAGTCTCAAATCTGAGCCTGAGCCTGAGCCTGAGCCTGAGGAGCCTTAAAACTTCAAAATCAGTTCTCAATGAATTGTTGGCATACGACTAGGTCTCTAGTAGCAAGGAGGTCAACTCACTGCAGAAACTGATGCTGGTCATTTGTTCTTGACAAAGAACAAATGATTAGTCTCAGTTCCGTGTGAGTCAAGACGCTTTGAAGTTCAAATTTGACAAATCGAGTCCGTGGTGCGAGTTATTCGGACAGGCAAGTTTCCTTTCAAATTCTCAGTCAAGTTGGTCATTTCTTTTCTTCTTCCTCTTCTTTATTTTCTTGAAATCATTTAAGTTCGAATTAAGCAATAGGAGTTATGTAGAATTGTTAGCGGCTTGATTAGTCGATTTTAGTTCATGCTCTGTTTGTACATAACCCATATTGTAGATGATTTGAATGCTCGAACCATTTAAGTATAATTGGTTCTGATTAAATTTCTTCTTAAATGAATCAGTTAATTCAACTTATGTATGTTCCCTTAATGTGAAGTGCGTTTGTAGTTGTTTGTTTTCTATTCTATTGGCTAGTTCAGAGCCTAGGATAAATTACACGAGTTTAATTAACGGAATTAAAATCTGAAAGTTGTTCAGTTTAAGTGGCACACCAGCATAAGTTTGTCAGGGCACGCCTGGATTAAATATCAGGCTGCCCATACCAGGGGAATAAAATAATAAAAATAAGAATAATAGGGTACTGACACTTCTGTTTTAGTGTTTTGAAAAGTGGGAAAATCAGAGGGTGATGGGGGATTTATTTGTGTCACGACCCCAAACCCGGTCGTGATGGCGCCCAACACAACTGCTAGGCAAGCCCGACCAATTTGACTCTCAACCCGAGCATAAAGCTCAAAACCATTCGTTTGAAAATCATTAACAGCATTGAAACTAAAAGTATAACTGATAGATAGATAGATATAATCCGAAAATCAACAATACTGAACAACCTCCCAAAGACCTGGGGGTCATGAGTCTAGAGCCTCTACCAGAATAGCACAATAATACTGTAATACAACATAGTCTGAAATACGCGAAAAAGTCAAATAACAGGAAATAGGGGAGGATTCGAGTCCTGCGGACGTCAGGCAGCTACCTCGACAACTCCGTATGAAAATGTTGACGAACAACAAAAAGCTCAGCTAGCTCCCGGAGTACCTGGATCTGCACACAAGGTGCAAGGAGTAAAGTGAGTACTTCCAACTCAGTGGTAATAGACATGTATAATGTTTGACAGTAAGAAATCCCAGAAATAGCACAATGTGAAGCTAATATCAGTACTTCTACACATTTAACAGTGTAATAACAGCTAACAGAAACAGTCAAGCAGATATATATATCAATGCATGAATGCAATGCAATGCACATGACCGCTAAGGCGCGTAGCCCGATCTATTTGGGTACCCGCGCTCACTGTAGGGGTTCAGACTCCAGAGGGGCTCCTACAGCCCAAGCGCAATATCATAGTAACATACGCTGCGACGTGCAGCCCGATCCACTATCACTCCAGCTATAAGCATGCAAGCCACACAGGCACAGTCAAGTTACCAGTTTTAATTCCAGTTATCAGTAATTATCAATTAGGTGTTTGAAACCTTAGAATTTTGCTATTCATTTCAGGACAATGTTTAGCTCAGGACTGATATCATGAAACATGCTATAAATCACAGAAAACAGTGATAATACTCCCTACGGGATCCAAATAACCGGCACGCAGGCCAAATATATCCATAACCATCCAAGTAGGAGGTTTACCAGCTAATTTATAGCTAACAACATAGTACAACATCACTCGGNACTTAACCCAATCAAAAGAACTCGAAAAACACCCAAAAATACAAAGTTGGCAAAACCCGAGCCCCGGGCCCACTTCTCAAAAAATTACGAAATTTATATTTCCGGAATCCACGTCTCACCACGAGTCCGTACATATCAATTACACAAGAATCGGAGTCCATTTAGCCCCTCAAATCATCAATTTAGGCTCTCTTAGGCTTCAAGCCCCAACCACCAATTTTACCCTTAAATTCCTTGAATTTTCAGTGTTTAATCCTTGTTTTTATACCATAACAACATTATTTGAAGCTACAAGTTCATACCTGATGGAATCCCTTCGAAATCTCTCAATTATCGCCCAAAATTGCGTCTCCCAAAGTCCCAAAATATTTTTCTAAATTCTAAAAATCGAACCCCACTGTTTCATTAAACACTCCGCATTTTTCGCTTCTGCGGTGCAATTGTCGCTTATGCGACTTCCGCTTCTGCGGAAATTGTCCGCTTCTGCGGTTTTCTTTCAAGTCGACCAAAACCGCTTTTGCGGTTAATAGTCCGCTTCTGCGGACTCGCATATGCGGAAAAATGTTCCGCTTCTGCGGAACCTCCCAAGCCATCGCCTTTTCGCTTCTGCGACCATATTCCCGCTTTTGCGGACTCGCTTTTGCGAATAAAATTCCGCTTCTGCGGAACTTGCAGAACTCACACAATTTCGCACCTACGTAGAATTTCCGCTTCCGCGAAGCGGCATCTGCGGTCTCTCTTCCGCAGATGCGGAAATACCTGCTCCAACCAAAACCAACAAACTTCAAACTTCAAATTCTCTTGTTCAACCACCCGAATTCAACCCGAGGCCCCCGGGACCTCAACCAAAAATACCAATACGTCTTATAACATTATTCAAACTTGTTCCAATCATCAAAACACTATCGTTAACACAAAAATCACCAAATCACGACGGATTCAAGTCTAAGATTAACTAAAACTTTCGAAACTCATATTCGATCAAAAACCCGACCAAACGACGTCCGATTGACCTGAAAATTTGCAAACATATCCAAAATCACCTAAAGAAGCTACTGCAACTCTCAGAATTCCATTCCGACCCCCGAATCAAAATCTCACCTATCAACCGGAATTCTCCAAAACTTCAACTTCACCAATTCAAGCCTAATTCTACACCGGACCTCCAAATTCAATTCCGATCGCACTCCTAAGTCACAAATCAACCTCTGAAGCTAACCGAACCACTAGAATTCACATCCGAGCCCTCTAACCACATAGTCAACTTCCGGATGACTTTTCTAAAACAAGCTTCCTTTTAAGAGGCTATGTGCCTTATTTCCAACCAAAATCAGTTCAATTACATCCGATCGACTCTAATACTGATATAGAAACATGAAGCAACACAATAAGAGGAAAAATTGGGTGGTAACTCACGTGACAACGGTCCGGGTCGTCACATCCTCCCCAATTAAACAAACGCTCGTCCTCGAGCGTGCCCAGAGTTGTACTAGAAGCCAACCAATAGCTAAATGACCTTACCAAGCATATACCCGGGGTGATCCCACGTCACCCTATCTTACATAGATTCGATAATACAACACAACTGAAATTTCATAGTTCATTTAGACCATAGATCGTAGAATCACATAGCACCTTCCGAAATCATACCCAGAATAAACCCGAACCAGCTGTGATAACCCACACCTGCAACCTCAGGTGCAACCATATGATATACTACATAACCCAGACACTCGAAGCGATAACTTCTATTCACAGCATTTGCCCACAACACCCGAATACCGGTGGAAAAACCTCTTATCAACAAAGGTCTTATTCTAGAACTTTCATATACTGACAACGAATAAAGAAACACGCAATAAACTGTATCAATTTCTCAGATCAACCATTCATGAAGTTACTCCCCTTTTGACTAATACCACAGCAGATTTCCGAGCTGGACCTCGATATTATCCTTTCAGCAAGTCGAGATCAAATTCGATCATATACATTAATGATTTCAACGATCTCTTCTGACCAAACACACCACTCTGGTGATATGACTCCTCATCACAGGCCTAAGCCACAACTTGCGTAATCCACGCACCAATGATGGGCAGTCTGAACATACTCAAATCATGACAAATAACTCCAACGAAAGATCTGTAACTCAAATTCCTCAGTACCATCACAACACAAGGCTGGGACCCCGTCCCACATCATAGAAATAGAATACCTGTATCTACCCCGAAGGGTCTAATATCTACGTAGCCTCGCTACAATGCGCGATCTTATCCAAACACTGTTACACATGAAGCACCTCAAGTCACCGTGCCCAAAAGTAGACAGCCACGCACAGATTGTTGTCTGAAACCAAGCAATCCATCACACCCACGGTGAAGTAAGTAATATACACCCTTCAATCCTAAAAGGACATAACCGATGCGCCATTCGCCGAGCAACACCCAATACGGACTTTCTTTAGAAATCAGGAAGCAAGGCATACAAAATAACATTTGGAAAACTATTATCAACATCACACTGTTGCGGCGTACAACCCGATCTAGATAACCTACCCATGGCGACGTGCCACCCGATCCATACATATATCTCACATAGGGAGATGCACATCGAGCCAAATTTGCTCAATACAACAAAATACTGAGTGCCTAACAATATCTACGTATGGCGTTGTGAGCTACACAACTCAAACACAACTGAGGTCCTCCCCCCTCAACTTCCACTATGAATCTCGATAGTACCGCACTATATGTGCCTACAGCCCGAAAATCATGACGCCTCACAGCACTGAAAAAGCAAATCATAGATCTCCCCAGATCACTAACAAGCTCAATAACGGTAGATTCAACTTATCCCTCAACAATACATATCGGGGCCAAAAAAACCATCTCAATCTGAATACGTAGCCACATCGGCCTGCCAACGAACTCAATACCAAGAAGCCTGAAGCTGCTCCTTCCCCCTTTTTATAACTCCTGCCAGAGCCGTACGATACGGTGCCCGACATCGAATCAATACCAAAATCCACAATCTCGCCCAGCGACATGCTCGGCTAGAAGGAACGCATCTGAAAAAGTCTCTCAATACCGGAACTAAATCAATGGTAGAAACCTCTATGCTGACATCCGTCACAAAGGCCCAATTAAGGAAATCAATCCTTCCCAGTCGTCCGCTGATCTTTGGAATACCAACCACTCTACTATATCATAATTCGATGCACCTCGCCACGCAACCGATGGCCTTTCCGACATAGCCCATAGCACAATAGTCTAGAAAAACCCACATTGCGACAACCAGTCTACAGCTCAGCATCATATACAAAATCTAACATACCAACAAAGAAGGACCCACTCGGGCCTCCAATACCAATAGCCGCTAATGGTACCAATACTGTCACGACCCAAATTCCCAAACCTAGTCGTGATGGCGCCTCTCGTGAAGACAAGGCGAGCCAACTAACCCAAATCGCCTTTCTAACAATTCTTAAACATAACAAACAGAAAATGCAGCTTAAATGGCGTTGATTAACAATATATATATACAACCCAGCTCAGCCCGACGGGGGTGTCACAAGTCACGAGCATCTAAGATATAGGAACACAACTACAGAGTCAACTATATATATATATATATAATGAAATCTGAAGTTCAAGATGAAATCCGGTGCCGCAAACGCTGGCGGTCACCTTGCTCGGCTACAATAGAAATACCTTCAATCTACTAACAACCTGCTACCGGGTGAAACAGTACCTGCAACTGCACGCGAGGTGCAGGGAGTAGAGTGAGTACTTCCAACTTAGTAGTAATAAGAGTAAATAATGCTGAGAGGCAAGAAATCACGTAAAAGCACTACATCATGCTATAAAGTACGTTACAACTCTTACGAGAATCAGTAGTTCCATGAAAATCCTTTATAAAA